>JADBJO010007079.1:15000-30000 GCA_016801955.1 Conus betulinus
TTATTTTCTAAGTGAGAGTAGACAAAATTTCTCAAAATGTTGGGAGAATCCTTTTTAGTTCATTCATTGTAATCAATGTCAAAGGAAGCTTTTGATTGTACCCATTTTGGAATGGGTGAAAACGTTGGTTTTCCTGCGATATCATTTTTATCTATTTTTGTATCTTTTAGAAGATCTGAGGAAAATGAATAATTAGATTTTGTGGATTGTATATATTGTGCACGTTTTCCAAAATCCTTTTCCGAATCTAAACATACCTCGTCTGAGCAAATTTTTTTTTTTTTTTTTTTTTTTTTTTTTTTGTGAGAAACTTTTTAAGATTAATTTTAAAGTAGAAGCTTTTCTAATTTCAGATAGAGGTAGAACTCCCACTTCGTTGTATGTCCCTAAGTCTGACGTGTGTGTGGGAACCCCAAGGGCGATTTTGAAGGCTTTGCAATCAGTGCTCTGAAGTTTATTTAAAAGATATTTAGGTGCATTAAAAATACTTCCTGAGCATATGTAAGTCTTGAGCGTACCAGGGCTGCTGCTAAAACAGTTAAACTTTTAGTGTCTTGCCCCCAAGATTGTTTACTGACAATTGTAAGGAAATTCAAACTTTTTCTTGCTTTATTTAAAATATGATCAATATGAGTATTCTATGTTAGTTTACTACTAAGGATTACATCTAAGAATTAACGCTTTTAACGTAGTTTAAAAGAGTGCCGTCTAAGGTGAAAACTGGAAGTTTATTTGGATCATTTTCAGAATTAAAAAGCATCAAATTCGTTTTTTTTTTTTTTTCATGTAAAAATGTACTGATTTTATTTAGCTCGCGTTGGTATTTTATTTTTATATATAGTTCAGTGATCTTAACGGAGTATTCTTTTTCATCGTTACTTTACTCCATAGACATATATCGTCAGCAAATTGAGCTAACTCTGTATCTTTTGAAAGACTTTGGGTAGATCAGAAATCAAAATATTAAACAAAACTGGAGAGATAACCGATCCTTGGGGTAAGCCCATTTGTAAATGTCTTGGGTTAGAATAGGTATTTCCTACTCTTGTTTGAATATGCCTGCGATGCAGGAAACTTTGAATATGTTTGTACATGTTTCCATAATACCAATATTCTTTAATTTAAGCAAAAGCCGCTTGTGCCATACTTGTTCATAGGCTTTTTCTATATCAAAAAAAAGTTGCAAGTACGTTTTTACGACGTGCAAACTGATGCTTTACATGCGTTGTGAGTTTGACCAAATGTTCTATTGATGATCTGCCTGTCTGAAATGCAGCTTGGTTGATTGGTATAACTGTTTGTTTATTACAATGATGAACAAGTTTTTTTTAAGCAAGCAGTCTTTTCCATCAATTTACATGTATTTGATGCCGATGCAACAGGTCAATAATTATGTTTATCTCTGAGTGGTTTCCACACTTTTTGTGAATTGGAACAATAATAGAATGTGTGTGTGTGTGTGTGTGTGTGTGTGTGTGTGTGTGTGTGTGTGTGTGTGTGTGTGTGTGTGTGTGTGTTTCTTTCTTTTTTAAGGTTACTATACAAGTATAGATTTTCGAGTATGTTTGTACCTGTGCATGTTCTCACTATACTATTAACTCCTATGATACGAAACATAAGTCTACCTGATATGTATCCACCAAAAACAGACGATCTCTTTTTTTTTTATCAAAAGGCAAAAACAACACCGGACAGTGTAAAACCCCTAACTTTGACCAGAGTAGGTGACTTCAATTAAATGATGGAACCCCAAATTGATCATTGTAGTTACAGACATGTTGATAACCCCAAACACGTGAAATCGTGGAGGATACGAGGGTGGAGCTAAATCTTACTGATATAAGGCGGGTGGACAACCTCAGCTGTCAAAGGCCAGCACCACTAAAACAAGGTAGCCTTTGTTTCCTCCTGCTTCCAGACTATTTAATGTGGGACTCTGGAGATTGTGATATACTCCCAGGGTACAAATCAGACCATTCCAATATAACTCTTAAACCAAGGTTTGGAAATATATTGAAACAAAACAACAAAAAAAAATTGAATTGCTCGTCATTCAGCAATTACCAATATATCGAAGAAATAAATATAGAAATAGCTAATGATATAGTAGAATACGTTTGATATGAATACACTAAATAAAATTAGGGCAGATTCTGAACGCTAAATGAAACTGAACATCCTAAATCAGTTTTCCCCTCTATACTTCATTCCTATGAAAATAAGGTTCAAGACCATATCGTATGCCACCAAGAAGAACATTTTAGAAAAAAAAGTAGAGGAAAATGCAACTGAAATAAAACAAACAGAAGAAAATGAATTAACAGAACGAGCTGTAAAGCACTGGCAAAGACATACTTCAATGCATTAAAACATTCTATGGGAATAACAAATCGACGGTAGCAGCAGATAACACAGCATCATGTTACCTGTAGAACAACGTGTAGGCAAGGAGTCCCACTGTAACTTATATTATGTTGTAGTTTATCTTTAAATTCTAGCAATCATGATTAGGAAAGCAGAGGCAATAAAGGCATGAGAAGTAGTCAAATAGAACGCAACATTCCACAATTTGTGGATGACGCTCAGCTAATAAATGCCAGTGGTAAAGGATCCTTCAACAATTCCATAGATGTGCCGGGTAAGTCTTCAGCATTTTCAGGACTGATATCAAACAAAGACAAAACACAGGCTGTGTGGTTTGGAAAGCAGACAGAAATCAAAGAGTAAATGCATGCAACATTTGAAAATGGTGCGCAACCCGAGTCAGTTCAAAATATGGGTGTGGCTCACACATGATTTGAAGGAATGTGTTGAATAAACTATATGGACAAATTTTTTTGGACGAAAGCGCTGTTCAGTACTTGGATAAAAAAGACTCCTTATACCTTTGGCCGAGTTGCTGTTCTGAAACCACTTACACTGTCAATAATTTTTCTGTAGCTGATAATAAGAATGTTTATTTGCATAGCGCATATTCCATAAAAATACTCAACAATGCTTTACATTTTAAAAAAAAAAAAGGAGCAAACGGTAAAAATAGAAATTATAAAAGTCGTGCACGTTAAAAAAACAAACAAAAAAATCAAACAAACAAAGCCTAGAGATATCAAATACTAAAACTAACTACACTGCGTTCACAATAAGACATTGTATAATAATAATAATAATAATAATAATAATAATAATAATAACAACAACAACACAACAAACAACAACAACAACAACAACAAATCACACGAAACTTAACAAAGAGTCTCCCGCTCATAAATCATCGAAAAAAAACCACTCTTCTCCTTTACACACACACACACACACACACACACACACACACACACGCACGCACGCACGCACGCACGCACGCACGCACGCACGCACGCACGCACGCACACACACACACACACACACACACACACACACACGCGCACACACACACACACACACACACACACACACACACACACACACACACACACACACACACTCACGCGCACACCTTCACGTCACTGATCCAGGAACACATAAGCAGAGAGAATAAAACTGAGTAGGAAGGGCTTGCGCATGTCAGTTTCTCAGGATAGATGAATTTGAAGGAGGTAGGGTTTTCAGATGCCGTTTGAAACTTGTGAAGCAGTTTCTTCTAAAGACAGGGGTAGAGAGTTCCATACATTTGGGCCAAAGACAGTGAAGGATGTTTTACCAAAGGTGTCAAGAGAGAAGCGAGGAACAGTCAGCAGAGAGGTGTCAGAAGAACGGAGCGTTCGAGAAGGTCTGCATATCTGCAGGAGATTGGAAAGATAAGATGGCATATTCTCATAATGGATACACTGGAATGACAGAGGCACATTTATATTGAATTCGGGCTTTTGCAGGGAGCCAATGGAGAGTTCTGAGAAGAGATTTTGCACTCTCATGTCTGGGCTTGCGCAGAACAAGGCAAGCTGCTTGGTTTTGTATGTGTTGAAGTTTATTTAGTTGATTGTCGGGGAGACCAGCAAGTACAGCATTACAATAGTCTAGTCTGGAGAGAATGAAGGAGACTGCAAGTTTGTTGGCAGCTTCAGTGGATCTTACATATTCTACGCAACTGAAAGTACAGAGTACGGCATAGTTGTTTGACATTGCTTCCATATACAAGGTTTCTTCTAGGTATAAACCAAGATTCCTTACAGTTTGTGAGAAGGATACATCACAACCAGACATAGACACAGCAGTATGAGTAATCTGACTGATCTTTGAATTAGTGCCAACAATGAGCTCATTTTTTACCATCACTCATTTTCAACTTGTCGCTCATCTGCTTCAAAATCCTCTCTATACAATCTCTCAGACTGCACTAAAGAGAGTCAAAACCTGATGGAGAAGAGGAGTTATGCAACTGCGAGTCATCTGCAAAAAGCCGGTATGAGTGGCCTGACTGATGAATGACCGTGTTGTACATAGTAAACAAGACAGGTCCCAAGAGAGAACCCTGTGGCACACCACATCTCAGCACTGATGGAGCTGATTCGTGGCCGATGACAACAGACTGGGTTCGGCCAGTTAAATAGGAGTTGAACCAGTCCAGAACCGTTCCAGACAGCCAAAACTAGCACACAACCGCGTTATGAGGATTCTGTGGTCTATGGTGTCAAAAGCTGGTGACAAATCAAGCAGTGACAAGATATACACACGCACATTGTTTGAGGCCTGAAGGAGGTCATTGACCACACGCAATAAAGCAGTTTCTCTGCTATGACACTTACGATAGGCTGACTGGAACGGATCAAGCAGGTTGTGAGATTCAAGATGATGTAGAAGCTGTTTTAATACAATGCGTCCAATACCTTTGACAAGAAAGGTAGATTGGAGACTGGGCGATAGTTCTTTAAGCAGTTTGTGTCAGGTTTGCCTTCTTAAGAAGGGCCCTTACAAGAGCATGCTTAAAGCACTCAGGCACAATACCACATAATAAGGACTTGTTCATGATATCAGTGACAATGGGTGTAATTTCGTCTAAACAGCATGCTTAAATCACTCAGGCACAATGCCAGATAATAAACTTGTTCATGATATCAGTGACAATGGGTGTGATTTCGTCTAAAACAGGGAGCATGCTTAAATCACTCAGGCACAATGCCAGATAATAGGACTTGTTCATGATATCAGTGACAATGGGTGTGATTTCGTCTAAATAATCAAACAGGATTGAGGCAGGAATAGGGTCGAGGTCACAGGACTCCTTTGGCATTTTCTTTAGTATCTCTTGTACAAGGAAAACCAGATACAAGCTCAAATGTTTCACACAGTGTACCGGAGAACACAAGAGCGTAAGTGGGATATGGCGTATCAGGGTCAAAGCTGCTTCTGATCTGTTCAATCTTGCCAACAAAAACTCATTGAATTTACAGGGAAAAGACACGGGGGGGGGGGGGGGGGGGGGGGGGGGGGGTTAGAAGAAGAAGCACAGTGTCTCCAGCTTTGTCCAACAGCTGATCACAGAGGCGGAAGAGTTCTCACGAGCTGTCAGCACCTGCTATCCTACCACATGTGTAATTTTTCTTTGCTTCACGTATAATTTTTGTAACAATGTTTACGCTGCTCTGCATATGTTTCTCTAATACTGCCAAATCCACCAAATGACTATATTAATTTTTTTTTGTGTGTGTGCAATGTTTAACATTTGACTGGAAAAAACACATAAGACATAATAAACAAGAGAACAACCGTGAAGCAAATAAAAGAAGTGAAGGTCTCGGAGTACTTGGTTGGAAAAGTTACATGTCAGATGTGGGTAAGACGATTTAAACCCGGTGACCCCAGATGGAAAAATATAATCTCCTGTGTGCTCCCGTATAAATAGGGCAATGTCTGTTTTACAAGAAGAAGACTAAGAAAAAACTAGTATGTAATAAGATCGAACCGAAAACTCCAAGCGATGAAATTGCTGAACCAGAATTGTATACTGTCAAATTTAAAGTAAGTGACAGGCTGACACATTGAAAGGTTAGAAAGAAGCATTATAGGCTAACACAGTGAAAGGCTAGAAAGGAGTATCATAGGCTAACAACTGAAAGTTTAGAAAGGAGTATTCACAGATTTTCAGACCTCTTCAAAGAAAAGGGTACAATGTTCACACGAAAGAACTAAAAGCAAGGTACAAGGTATGGTTTCATAACATGCTTAGAATGTACATAGTCAGGAAAGGAGCGTATGAAGAAACTGTAACAGTCAGATTTTAAAAGCTATTTAAAGTAAATCTGCCAGTTAAGTGGATAAAACAAATTACAAAACAAAATGCAACGTTTATCCATATTAACTGGCGGACTTACTTTAAACTGCATTTAAAGTTTGTTTCTATTTCATCTCACTTTGAAAGTAAAACAGCCATGTCTAAGGCAATGTTCTCAGTGATAGGACAGCAGCACTGAATGCAACGTATTTCCCCAAACAAAAAACAAAACCATACAACTTGGTCTATGGAATGTGTACTCAAGACAACTGGGACTGAAATGCTGTTTGTCATATCACTTGCTGTATGACACCCCATGAAACCTCGTTCATCAAATACATAAACAGAAGATACAGAACTACAATGGTTGCAACTGGAGATAGTTCATAGTATATTCGCTACTAGCTTAATCTAAAATGCATAGGATATTCGCTACTAGCTTAATCTAAAATCAAACGAAAATCGACAGTTGTAGTTTCTACCAGGAAAAAAAAAGAGACAGTACTGAACATATCATGTGGAGGTTAATGTGATAAACATTTTGGATGCCTACAGAAGGTCCCGTTAGAAAAAAAAAAGTGTCCTTTAGCAGCAAATACCCAGGTCGTTGAAAAACAGTGCGTTGTTTGTTATTTCTTTGTTTTGTTTTTGAGTGATAACGGGCACGCAGCCAATAAGACGTTCGATCTTGCAATCATCTTTGATAAACAATATATCTAACACAGTAAGCTAAAAAAAAAAAAGGGCGCTGTGTTTGTTATCTTTAAAAAAAGTGGGATGTAGAATGGAAGCAATTAAGGCAAAGAAGACCATGGGGGGAATAGAGATTTAGATGTGCACAGTATGGACATTGGTTTATTTGATTTTCTCTTACATGATTCGTTTCATTTCATAGTACAGTTTGAATAGGGGTTTAAAACAGTACAGATAGAGATTGAAACACCAGTATTTGCATATAGGTAGAGAACCGAATAATGGCTTTATTTGGGGTGTCTGCGTTTCCATAGAGGTGGTCACATTCTCACCTCCTCCTCCCCCCTTTACCTTTCCCTTCTCCTTCCTCTCCCTGCTAGCCTCTCTCACACACACCCTCCCCTCCCCTCCCGCTCCTCCAATATTCCCTTCCTCGCCGTTTCCTCTTTCCTACCCACCTCTCTCTCTCTCTCTCTCTCTCTCTCTCTCTCTCTCTCTCTCTCTCTCTCTCTCTCTCTCTCTCTCTCTCTCTCTCTGTCACTTTCTCGCTGTTTGCTGTGCATGGGGGCGTGTGTGTGCATGTGTGTGTGTGTGTGTGTGTGTGTGTGTGTGTGTGTGTGTGTGTTGGGGGGGTGTTTTTTTTTTTTTTTTTTTTTTTTTTTTTTTTTTTGGGGGGGGGGGGGTGTTAGTGGCTGCACTTACGGTGGATGGATGCGAGGCTTAGCTGGATTTTCTGGATCAATAAAAACAATTCAAGACGTAACGAAGAAATGTTGATAATTAGTGTTTTTCTGTGACTGTTCTTGGCTAGACCACACGAATTTTCCTCATTCTATTCCTAGCATGTTTGCATTTGTTCACTTAGTTCTGCTTTCTTCTGTACATTTATTGATTGATACAATGTATGTGATTTACAGTATATGAGAGTGATTTCATTTTGAATTGCACAGTGATCTATTATTGCAGGGAAGATCAGACTTCAAAGCATGCTGGAGGACTCAGGAGACAAGGTGGTTGAAGCAATCAAGCCCCAGCTGAAGACAGGCAGAAAATGGAAAGTTCAAGAGGCGATGGATTCTGCAAAAGAAAGTCTCAAGATCAGAGAAATAACAGGACACACACAGACCAACAGGCAAGGACTGGGGGTGACCAAAACTGAATGGTGGTCAAAGGCCAAAGGAAAAGCCAAAAGAGACATGATGATTCAGGAGATGAGAAAAGAAGAAGACCAACAAAGACTCCAAAAAGCAGTCCAGCAGAGCCAGCAAGGGCAATGGACAACATGGGAGAATGCACTCCAAAGAAGTCTCACTTGGAATGACATTTGGCACATGGCCCCTCTCAGGATCAGCTTCATTCTCAGATCTGCATGATCTTCTGCCTTCAAATGCAAACCTGGTGAAGTGGGGAAAAACAGACGATCCTTCATGCCCCCTTTGCCATGAAAAACAAACAGTGGAGCATGTCCTAAGCTCATGTAAAGTAGCCCTGGCTCAAGGAAGGTACACATGGAGGCACAACCAAGTGCTCAAAGAGATTGTACAAGTAGTCTGGGCTAGTACCAACACCACAAAGGGAAAATCAGGACTCCAAAAGCACCCGCAACATTCTTCACGGCAGGAGGCAGCGAATCATGGCCAAGAACAACAGTGCCACTCGGACATGCAGGCAGAGTCTGCTGCTGGACGGGGCAGATGACTGGGAGTGCACAGCAGACCTCCCAGAATGGAATAGTCACCCAGAGATTGTCAGCAAGAGTGGCATGAGACCAGACATAGTATTACACTCTCAGTCAACCAAGCAGCTGATCATGATCGAGCTCACGGTGCCATATGAGAACAGAAATGGGCAGCTCAGATCTACAAGACTGAAAAGTATGCTGATCTGGCAAACAGCCTGAGGAGAGAAGGCTATCAGGTCAAAGTCCTCACTGCAGAAATTGGAGCTAGGGGGGGTTTGTGGGAACGTCTGCATACAGCCTCATGAAACAGCTCTCAGTTGCAGGGAGGGAAAAAACCAAAGCCCTGAAAGCAATGGCAGAAGCGGCAGAGAGGTGTTCAAGTTGGATCTGGTCAAGGAGGAACAAAAGTGAACTTCATAAGGCTTAACTTTCCTACAAATATCAGGTGTCCCTGTGGCTCAGTGGTTAGTGCGTGAGTCATTAAGTGGAAATGAGCATGTCCAGAAGGGCATGGGTTCGAATCCCAGTCATGGCTCATCCCAAGAGAAAAAAAAAAAAAAAAAAAAAAAAAAAAAAAAAAAAAAAGGGCAGCAGAGGGACATCCGGAGTCATGAACCGGGTGTGGCCCAACCCCCCTAGAGTGTCAGGAGATAAGGGCCGAAACACTCGCTTGAAGGGGGCTCTCTTCTGAGGACTCTCTGCTGCCACGCTCGATCGACACGAGTTTCTTTCTACTTATTGCCTGCAGATTGTTCAAAGTAGTTGATATACTTAACTTCATTGCATCACTTCTATTTTTAAAAAAAAAGGGCGGGGGGGTATAATAATTAATTGCAGAGTCTGACCTTTGATCCATAATGCGCCCGACTCTGAGACAGATCCGACGTTTCACTTTTTTTTTTTTTTTTTTTTTTTTTTTTTTTTTTTTTTTTTTGATAAGTGAAAGCACGATCTCCATGAGCCTCTATTTTCCTGTTGTCTGTTGTCTGTTGTCTCTTGTTTTTTACTCCCAATCCCTGTGCCTCACCAATAGCTCAGGAACACAAGGAGTTCAGGAGCCGGTCATGCACATTGTTGCCGTCCTTGCTGACCAATAGTGCTGATTGATTCACCGACCCAGAACTCCAGGCCGAAATCCTCTTTTTTCATAATCATTTCTTTCCGCAGTAGCAGACGATTTCCGTCCATGGGGTTGCCTGCCTGTTGTTCCGTTTTGGCTTCTGCTATAACTGACTGATGGCTGAGAGAGAAAACACAACACTTTGTGAGGCTGGCTGTTTGTTAAGTCTAAACAGGGTTATAGCACCCTCTGTTCAACAAATAAACATTTGCGTGCTATACAAACAAAAATAGAACATTAACTTTAATCTGATTGACATGTAGCATATGAATGGATGACACTGACTTCAAGATAATTCCTTAGCACTGAAAAAAAAGAAAAAACATTTAGGCTGTAGCCTTATAAATAGAGATAGCTTCTACTTTATTTTTTTCAGCGGGCAATGCAGATATATCTGCCTTTGAAAAAGAGATTGCGATGGTTCCCTTATGCAGCCAGTGAAGAGTTTTCATATCTTTAATATATTTTCTTAATTTCATGTTCCCAGTTTTTACATCTTCAACCTCCTGCCCCCCCCCCCCCCCCCCCCCCCCCTGCTCCCCCTCCTTAAGTTCAAAGTTTTGCCAAGTCATTACTACGAAGACAATTTAGTTGTTGGCCTGCGCTTGTTTCCCCCCACTATTAGATTGTTCGTCTTTGTATTTGTCTGACTTTATTCAAGTTTAAAAGGCTATGCCAGTCTTGGATAAAAAGTTACTCTGTGTTAGGTTTCCTTATGGGAGCAAAGACTACCCCACTTGTTTACTGTTTACTGTTTACTGTTCCCTGCCTCATTTCATTTCCAATTTCATTATTTCAGCCTGAACTAGGGCAGGTCATTTTTTTTTTTTTTTTTGCTAAACAAAGACAGCTTCAACTGTCTCATCAGCCTGAATCAGGGCAGCATGCCTTTGTTAAGATTGGATACATGCTGACATCACCTTGGCGGAACGTGCTCATTCTTCAGTGCTGGCAGCCGCGCCATGATCTGATGCCAATTACTCTCCGAGCACCTGCTTATATTTCTTGACAGCTTAATCAGAGGGTGAGCAGTTGCAGTTTTCACACTCATGACCATGTGCACTCCTTCCTCCCTTCTTTCACGCGCGCGCGTGCACACACACACACACACACACACACACACACACACACACACACACACACACACACACACACACACACACACCACACACACACACACACACACACACACACACACACACACAGACACACACACACACACACACACACGTACGCACGCACACACACACATGCACACACGTACGCACACACGCACACACATGCACGCGCGCGCGCAAGCACACACACACACACACACACACACACACACACACACACACACACACACACACACACACACACTCGCGCGCGCGCGCGTACACACACACGCAGTCCCCATCCCTGTATAACCCCAAGGTCCTGAGCACATCTTCTTTGACCTAGCTGGAATCATTGGATGATGGCGGTATGTGACCTTTTGAATGCGCGTATTTAAAAACAGAAATTTGAAAAAAAAAAAAAAAAAAAAAAGTGACAGCTCACCTTTTATGCTTAACTATTAGAAACGCAAAAATAAAAACAAAACGAAAGGTTAAAAAGGAAGTGGAGTCAGACAAAGTTAAACAGATTTTTGGATTGTAAATCTGCAGACTTTTGACAAGCAGTCACTACTGGCTTCAGTTGTTGTTGAAGAATCTGTCGCCCAGGAACTCGTGCAGATTCCGTGCAACACTGTAGGCACAGTCCAGTCAGGCAGCTGCAATCTGCCTTCAGTATGTTATAACAAAAGAGAAAAGAATCAAAAGCCAGTGCCAGGAAAACAGACAGAAAATATCGCAGAGGGCTGCCAACGGTATGAAAGTACGAACGCTTGAAAGCGCAAGGTTTAGACCAGACCAAATTTTCAACCCTACCCCCCCCCCCCCCCCCAGCCCAGCCCCATCCCACCCCCCCCCACCCCACCCCCCACCCAACCCCAGGCCTTGAAACATGAAAAAAAAAATGACGTACAGACTTTTCTTTATGTTAAAATATACATTTTACACCACAACACAATAACCATTTACACAGGCACCTGAAGTCCCCCCCACCCCCCCCCCCGTATCAATGGCGCTTTGTGTGTGTGTGTGTGTGTGTGTGTGTGTGTGTGTGTGTGTGTGTGTGTGTGTGTGTGTGTGTGTGTGTGTGTGTGTGTGTGTTTTATCAGTGTATTTGTTTGTGTTATGGAACAGATATTTAAACAATGTCTTTACAAGTGCAAGAAATTATTTTTGATTGAAAAATATGCAATGAACAATGTATGTATGCTCAAAACTGATGAAGTTCTTATGCAGTCATAAGTCAGTGCATTTTCACATTGAGGTTACTGAAATAACTGCCAGTACTATGATTTTTATATCTAACCAACTCAGTTTATGTATAATGAAATATGCTACGAGAATCACCTCTTTTGGTGAGCTCGTAACAGTTGTCGAAGACGGAGTTCTTGTGCAACCTGCCGTTTCTCCCAGCATTATGTTAAAAGTATAGAGAGGAACGGATTGAGTGCTGAATTGAGTGGCAATACAAATATGGCCATTCCAACGTTGACCTTCTCAGGAATGACGACGCCACTGGCAGCCAGAACCCCACACAGACCAACAGGAAACCAGCACAGAAAATCAGACACTGCAAGGGACAGGAGGCGCCTGGCGATAGTTGCTTCCTTGGACTGCACACTGTCAGTGCCCAGGTCTCGCAGCTTTGTTAACTGACCAGCTTTAGAGCTGCTCCCTACTGACCAGTAAATAAGGAACTGACCCACACCAACCGTGCTGAAGAGGATGAAGTTACAGACGATCATGATACTGAAGGAGTAAACGTGGCCAGGAAAGTCAGCTGTGGTGACAGGCAGCGGAAAGCAAAGACCTGTCTGCTGGAAAAACTCCCAGTGTGAGGTCACAGGGAGCAGAGGAACCGACGCCAGGGTGAGTCCCAGCGTCCACACGATGGCGCAGGCTATGGGAGTTGATTTGGCTCCAAAGTGGATCTGACTGCAGGGACGTCGGAGCACCAGGAAGCGATCCAAAGTGATCAACCAGACCAGAAATGCTGATACTTCACATGATGATAATAGAAAGAAACCTGCAAAGCTGCATGCCACACTCTTCCTCCACGCAGCATCATTCCAAATGTAACTTCGTGCATAAATGCGGTCTGCAGCGCTAATGAAGATTGAATACACTCCCATCAACAAATCCGAAGCACACAGATTAAGAACAATTATTACGAAAGTAGTCTCATTGTTTCCTAATAAAATCCATGTATGATAGACGACCCCACCCAGTTTCCCAGACCACCAGCCAGCACAGCAAATATTGTAAGAGCATACCGAAAAACACTAGACTTCAGCAAGCCATCACACGACGAGATAACATCAGACAGCGCCCAGCATTTACCCTCGGAAATTGTCCGGTAAAACGACAGGACAACAACACAATTTCATGTCATCTGCAGCAACGCGCTTGAGGTTTATCATGGGTTTCATGACAAGTGGATCGAAATCAGTTATAGGACAACTCTTTAAACTGAAAAACTGAAGTTTATGAAAGAATCCTTGTCCCGAAAGCACTCTCTCACTTTGCTCCATGATGTGTCTAAGACTTGTAAGTTTGGCATAAGGGTCGACAGGATGCTCATGTTCAGAGAATTAGCTTGGACATAGGACATGTTGAAGATCTGCAGTGACGGATGAACATACTGTAGAAGGGCATCAGCAAACCCATGAGCCATAGGATTACCCGCCAGATTCAAACTTCGAAGTCGACGCATTCCTGCAAAGTGAATGAAGTTGACAGAATGAAGTAGATTCATAGCAAGATCCAAACTGTGGAGATTCGGTAAAACGACTTTGTCTAGAGTCTTCCATCCACATGCCTGCACGCCGAGATGGACCAGCATAGTATTGTGAATGATGTCACTTACAGACATTCCGGTCCCAGGGGCTTCCAGGAAGCGTATCTGTGGGAAAGATTTGGCAGAGAATGTGCGGTTGCAGAAGAAGGCAAGACCTTAACAAACACAGGATTCTGAACAAGCGAGGTCGCATATCAGTTCGTCATCATGCAGAGGGCACTGTCGCAGCCAGCCCGTCACACACGTGATTCACGTGCAGACAGATTGTTTTGTGACTGTCACGACATCGATAGAACCCTGGGCACGTCTTGAAATTCTCACAGTCAGCCTCGTCCTCATGACCTGGACAGTCGATCATGTCATTACACCTGACATATACAGGGAGACAATAGCCGTCATCATGACACTGGAAATGAGTGTCTGGGCACTGCGTGTTGTCTTCTGGTAGAGCAGTGACAGAGAACCCTCCAGGTCTGTCAAAGTTGACCACAGCTGGGGGGCTTATTTCACCAACTGTATACTCCATCCCGTGACATTGTTCTTCATCGAGGTTTGTCATGCAGTCCCTGATTCCATCACATTGTTTTAACCAAATCTACACACTGGACAGAAAACAGGGAACAAAAACAGTTTTCTTACATTGATTAGGGAAAAAAAAAGTTATTTCTTGTTTAACAAAGCAAGAAACTGCACCACTATATCCAGTTGCATATCTACATTTCTGTATCTAGTAACAGAACAAATTGAAAGAAGTGAAATATCCGAAATTTTGTACAGACATTCCAACTGTTCGACCTCCTCCAAAATCAAAGAATTGACGTAAAGTCAATGGAAGGGATTAGGTAAACGCTTACATGCGTTCAGCTGGTTTAGTGCGACGTTGTTTTGATATTTTTTCGAATATCCAAACACATTTTCATCGAACAAATATTCAGAACAACATGTAGATGCACTTGTTTTCAAAGTACATTGTCTGAAGTGGTAGTCAAGATATCACTATCGCGAACGTTAAGTACACAGTAGGCTACATCATGCAGTTTATGTAGATCGAGACAAACGTTTACAAAAGATAAAGGCAGGAACACATGAATATATGAGAGGAAATCATGTTGTACTATTTATGTGAGTGAAAGTTGGTGTGAGTGAGGTTTTTTTTTTTTTTATTTATTTTTTTTTTTTTTTATTTTCCTGATACTATTGTAGTGACTATGGATTTCTTATTCTTTAAGTTCGTATACGCTTCAGTTCAGTAGTGTATAATAACTTTCCCCTGCCAAGTCGTATCATCTTGGCAACGCTGCTTTCAGTTGAGTATAATCAGCAGTCTCTTCACGTGAAAGACGATTGTTTGCACCCCCTACAACAACACAACTCTCCATTTGCTGCCCATCTGGCTTGAGCTCA
>JADBJO010007079.1:35000-45000 GCA_016801955.1 Conus betulinus
TTAAGTTCAAATCTTTGCCAAGGCATTACTTTAATGAAGAAGAATCGTTACCCTGCGCTTGTCTTCCGCACTACTTCATTGTTCAGTATCACACACACACACACACACACACATACACACACACACTATATATATATATATATATATATATATATATATATATATATATATATATATATATATATATATATATATATATATGTCACACACCCATGTTTGTGCACATACACACTTGCACTCACAAACACAGTGTGCTTACTTCGTACGCAACGCACAATCACTCCATTCACCCAAAGGAGCACTATCACCACAAAATTAAGTTTTCTATAAAACGCTCCCTTTACTCAATAATAAAGAAAAGGGTCTTAAATCTTCTTTTCACTTCAGTACGTTTTCCAACACATTATTTCTTCTCTTCACAAGATATTTCCACACATATAAACAATAATACAATATTCAAAGTTTTATCAAGAATCAAACACACACACACACACACACACACACACACACACACACACACACACCCCCACACACACACATTACACTATCAGTTCATTATATTAAATAATTGCAGTAAAAGACAAGTCATCTTCTTGACTTGTCGAGGAGCTTTCATGCACTTGGTTGTACCACCTCTGGACCACCACAGTCTGGATCCTCACTAGACTGGTACATCTTAGTCGGGAACACCACTTGACACTGAGGGATTCTGTAACGAAACCCTAGGTCCAGGGTTAACCGCTAAAACGAATTTTATTTAATTTTTTCTCTTTCTCTCTTTTTATTATTCATAGCTCTTTTTTTTAACTCCTTTTACATTCACTCCAAAATCAAAATAGAATACTCACATGAGTCTTGTTCCGCCAACTTATTCCTACCTACAGTTGGGGTACGAAAAAAATCTTTATACAACAATATTTTATGTATTTATTTTTCAATTCTTCTTTTCTTTTCGCGTTCAACGTTTATCTTTCTCTTTTTTCCAAATAGCGCAATATCCTCAAATCTTTATAATCATCAAACTTCTCTTATCATTACAATTACACCTTTATGTAATTGCTTTAAATAGTTTACAACCCCAACTGGTACTCACCTTCTAGGGAATAAGCGACAAGCCTACCCTAGTAGACTTCCAGTCTACATCTGCACTCTACACTTGAGTGAAACTTGCCCACACCAGGCATCTTATACCCACCAAGGGTTAAGCACACCCAAACCAGGATTGCATCGGACAAACCAGTCCAACCATGTAGCACACCCAACCCAGGGTTGCATAGGACAATCCTAGTCCTAACTATATTAAAACCCACGAGGGTTACGATTGGACATCATCCCATGTCCGTGTCCAGAGCTCCTCTGAAGTAACAATAATCTTCCACCCTTCCTCACATTGGGTGAACACACTTCACAATCCACTCAGCATCCCTCTTCCACACCACTGGTGGTTGCACTCCATGAATACACAAACGCATCAAACCCGTAGGTTCCATTGCACAATCGCAAAAATACAAAATCTCTTAACACTCTTTTCTTTGACGTGAAACTTCTCCATTCACATAACACTTTTTTCTCATTCACATGACAATATATATATATATATATATATATATATATATATATATATATATATATATATATATATATATATTTATATTTGAATCCTTAAAATATTTCATGTATCTTTTATGCAAAGGAACTGTGCAAAAAAAGCCAAAACAGGAAAGAAAATGTTGGTAAAAAAACAAACAGCAAAACAAATCAAAAGATATATAATTAAGAAGCCAACTGGTCAGGCAGTGCTCCTCCCCCCACCCCCCCAAAAAAAAAAAAAAATAAAAAAAAATAAAATAAAATAAAAAGAAAGAAAATTCGCCTCCCACAAAGACAAACTATTTCAAATTCTACTGAACTTGCTTTTTGTTTTGTTGATCACCATAAACAATGTAAAAGAGAAAGAAAATTAAAATTAAAAAAAATATTTTTTTTCAGTGCCATTTGAAAAGAGTGTGTGTATTCCCAGCTGAACTGAAAGTGTATTTCGCATTTGCACTCCTTTAGGCACTCTCTCATTATCATTGTATTGTTTTACTCTTCATGGTAGTTTGTTTGTAGAGATTTCGGATAAAAACTGAGAACATAACCGTATGCAACGTATCTGCTATCTGTTGCACCATTTGCAAGTACTGCCAGCATATATTTCTAAACAATCAAACATACGTCTACATGAAGCAAATGACGGATTTCTAGTGTTCGCTATAGCTGTCATGAAGACACTTGCTTCCCAATCCCCTTCAAATGTACAGCCTAGAATATTTAAATCGAAGGCAACTCACAGTCTGAGTGTTACCATGGCAGGCAAGGCAAGGCAAGGCAAGGCAAGGCAAGGCAAGGCAAGGCAAGGCGAGGCAAGACAAGGCAAGGCAATTATTTTATTTCATACCCACATTGGGGCACAGAAATATAAGACGATATTCACACAATATGAATAATCGCAGGTCAAAGTAGAGTGATATCCATAATTAAGTAAGTAAGCAAAATAAATGAGGAAACAGCGCAAACAATAGTAAGCATAAATGAAAATTCCAAAGACAGTTGTCCCTCTACAGAGTGCAAACTTTGTGTAATGTTGTAATTTCAGTTATATGATTATTGGAAAAAAAAGCTATTTATAACTGTGTATATATTTTTTAGTTTGATTAAAAGTTTCTTATTTTTTTTATGCAAAAAAAATGTTGAATTTAGATGTTGAATTTGCAGGATATATATATATATATATATATATATATATATATATATATATTTTATATATATTTTTTTTTTTTTTTTTTTTTTTTTTTTTTTTTTCCTGCATAAAAAGGACACATGAACACATAATGAAACTCATCTGCCATGTTATGCATAGCACATTTGTCACAAATTCTTTCACACCTAGGTGTGCCGGCATAGCGTAGCTTATTTACAGGTAGATTATTATTTGTTGTTCTAAATTTTGAGTAGAGTAACCATGTAAATCTAGGGCAAAACTAGATGGTATGGGTCAACACCAAATGATGCTTTAAACATTCTATAATTGATATATAATTCATCATTGGCAACATGCGTGTACCAGGTATGTATGAAACTATCTTTAAGGCATCTTTTTACTTTCTCTTTAAACCATAATGGATGTACATCTAGGGTGTTCGTGATTTAGCCAGAAACTACTCAAACCAATTTCATTTAATAATGTATGGATGTGTTTGATATATTTGTTTTTGGGTACATTTAAATCAAACATTCTGAGAAGACATTTATACACAAGAAATGATAATTTATAACTATGATGGTTAGATACTAGGTTAAACCAAATGATAACATTCTGGATTTCACAATGACCGGTATGGGGGATTTTTCCGTTTCACCGAAAACCATGAAACAAGGTGTCGACCATCGTAGTTTTAGAACCAGCCAATAAAATTTTAACTATAATCTTTGGACAAGATCATTCATGTCAAACCCCCAAATTTCACAGCCATATGTAAGAATTGGTAATACAGTTTTATCAAATAAATCCATCACTAGGTCTGCAGGAGTTTAGCTTTCCTCATCAAAACAAACATTGCTCGAGAGGCTCAGACAAACAGCTCACGTTGTGCAACATTCATTCGGGTTATTATAGTTAAGCCTCAACCCTAGATACAAGAAATCATGGACGACCTCTAGTTTGTCTGTACCTATAAAAAAATCAGGAAAACGTCTAACCTTACCTTTACAAATAATAATAATAATAATAATAATAATAATAATAATATAATATAAAAAAAATAAAAAATAATAATAATAATAATAAAATAATAATAATAATAATAATAATAAAGAATAACTTAACATTTGTTGCATTTAGTTTCAATGTACATTTATCACAATATTTTTAAATAGACTTTCAACCTTTCTGTAGTCCAGACGGAGTTTATGAAAAGATCGCAGTGTCATCTGCATATTATAAGAGAAATAATTTCAACAAAATGTCAACAACTGATTCGCCTATGCCTATTTCAATTGCTTCTTTTGCGACAGTTACAAGGCCAGCCATGTTGATAGACATAAATTATTTCATATTGTTTAAAAACAAGGCAAATAATACAGGTGACAAGTTTTCTCCTTGTCTTTTACCAACATTGGAACAGGAAAAAAAAATCAGAATAATCACCATTGACAGATACACATGACTTGGCTTGAGAATACATATTTTGAAAAAAAAAAAAGCTATTAATATTTTGCTACTAATGCCACTATTTATCAATTTATGCCATAGAAACGATCGAATAACTTTGTCAAATGCCTTTTCATAATCCAGAAAAGCACAGTATAAATGCTTTTTTCTTAAACAACAGAGTATCATTCATGCCATATAAGGTAAACAAATGATCAAGTGTTGAGAAGTTATTCCGAAAGCCTGCTTGTTCCATATCAATCAAATCGAATGTTTCAATAAATATCTTTAAACGCTCATTCAAAACAACTTTCCAAAAAACAGGACAGTATAGTATCCTACGGTAATTACCGGGGTCTAAGACACATCCTTTGTTTGTGAATATAGGATGTATAACCCCAAGCGCCCACTCAGTTAGTACTTTACCAGTAATTAATATAAGGCTAAATAATTTGACATATAATCTTAGCATTTTTCACCGCAGAGTTTTTGAAAAATTCATTTGCAATATTATCTAGTCCACTGGCTTTTATTTTTCTTTAATTTTTAATGCAATGCATTACTTCATTTTCGGTGATTAAATTATCCCAAAAGGCATAACTGGTGTCATTAAAAGGCACATTTTCAAGAACTTCGTCAGCATCTTCTACATCATCTACATTCATATTTTGAAATAATTCAAAGAAAGCACGGCAACTGGGTTGATTACGGTTAAATTTTCTCTTGTCCATTTAAGATAAGCCTTTGGGTCTTTAGACTGTAATTGGCGTAGCTGTTTTGCCATTTCGTGGTTATATTCTCTCTCTCTCTCTCTCTCTCTCTCTCTCTCTCTCTCTCTCTCTCTCTCTAACTGTTGTCTCTATATATGATTTTGCTGCACGTACCCTTTCCATCTTCTTCTACAACGACAAAAGTTTGTTTCTTTAACTTTAGAAGTTTCGTTAAACCATGGTTTGTCCTTAAGTTGGTTTGATACCTTTCCTTCGCTCTTTTAGCATGTTTAGTGCATCTGCACTTTCAAGTAATATATCATTAACTCTGCCAACAACATTATTTATCTGGATTTGTAAGCAAGTCATCTAGCTCAATCTCTAATGATTTTTTTTTAACATCTAAGTCATCAACAAAAATTGCTTTCAAAGCATTATTCCATCTTACATAGTATGAACTTGCGTCGTTAGCATGCAAAATCGGCGCTGTTTTCTCTGATTTCCCCCCCCCCCCCCCCCCCCCCCCCCCCCCCACACACACACACACACACACACTCCCCCTTTGATGCGATTGCAAACTTTATGGTAATAGGGCGATAGATATCTGAACATAATTCATTAAAATCATCCACACTAAAATCTACAACACTATCAAATAAATCATAAGAAACTACAGCGCAATCCACTACAGATGCATTTTTACAAGTCAGTTTATCTTTACCATAATCTCTACCAGATTCACTATTCATGATAATAAGCTGACATGCTTTGCAAAAGCTTATTAATTTATGTCCCATATTGTTTGTCAGTCTGTCTTCAGATGATCTAACAGGGAAATCATAATCTGTCAAGAACGCAATCAGCAAACAAATTATTGACCAAAAATTCATTTAGCTGTCCCGATCTTGGGTTCACTTCCCCTAACAGACCGATGATATCAATACCTATATCCAGAATTATATCAGAATTGTATCTTGTAAATCATTATAAACATTTCTATTATAGTAATGTGATCCCCCTGGTTCAATATAAGCAATACAACACACAACTTTCTTTTCAAAAACGGAGTCACAAAAAGCAAAAAACAATGCACTTTGACACATATCAAAATGTACAACTTAGAACTACTTGCGGACTCAGCACTTGTGATTTTTTTTTTTTCTTCAAAGACAGTGACATATTGAACAAGACAGTCTTTCATTAATACAAGGATACCTCCAGATTTTCTTTTATATTTACTTCCATTTTTTTTAAATTATAAAACGCTGTATATCCATCAATTTCAACAGTATCAACATCAGCACGTTTACTTTCTGAATTGCAGACAACATCATACCTGTTGATAAAGTCCACAAAATCAGGAAAAGCAAACTTGGACATGAAACCACACACGTTGAGAGCAACACACACTTCAGGCATCTATCTGGCATTTCTTCATTAATAGCATAAAGGTCATCTGCTTCGCTGCCCTCATTGTTAAGACTATCGTCTTCTTTTTCTGTACTATCTCTATTATTGTCATTATTCTCATTATTAAGATCATTACTTTCACCGGTATCGCCATCATCATTTTGTACCACCGCTATCAGTATGATTATCTGAATCACTAGGAGCATTATTTTGCTGACCATTTTACTGACCATCTTGCTGACCATCTGTACAAATAGCATTGCTGTTGTCATCACGATAACAAGCACCAATGTTTATGTATTCCTTGTATTCCTTACCAATATGCCTACACCCACTTTCCTTTAGACCTTTCCCACACTCGGTAACATTAGTAACACCCCTTGCATATTTGGCAACAAACACCGCAACTGTATCTTCACTGTCCCTCCTATCCAGTTTCACTTCGCAGACATCCTTTTTATCAATCACTATCATATCAAATTTCGAGCCATTCATGGTCAACATTTTTTCTTCAACACATTGATTCTATACACTTAGACTACGAGTCAATCATCATGGTTTCAAATAGGATTTATAACCTTTATTACTCTATCATTACGTTCTGTAACCAAAAATTATTCATACATTACGTCGTACACACGATCATGGTCATGACATCTATACTCACAACTATGCTCACAAAAGATGTGTGCATCAATAATGTCTACATCGGGTACTAATGTAGGGGTAATAGCTCCGCACCCTTAGTGGGTTGAGAAGAAATGCAAAACTTGTTCCCGTGCTGTCACTGGTTTCCCATCCACCCTCCACCCCCCCCCCCCCCCCCTCCCCCCGCCCACTCTTATACTCCTCCCCACAAACGACATAACCATGCGTAGCACCAACAGCAGAAGGTCGCTTTTGATGTTTCATTACTGTAAAGTTTCCCTGGTCTTCACTTCTTTCGGAAGCACAGTCACTTAGAACTCGTTTCTCACTTTGATTAACACACTTAACATTCACATTGCCGCTAACTGTATACGGTCATATAACCACGAATCCATACATTCGTACGCACTGAAGCAAGAGATATGTCTCAATGCACAAGACTCATTTTTCATATCGGTTACACATGACATTCGTTCGAACTTATCACTCACTTTCAGATCATTTGCATTCAAATCACTAAATTTCCTTTATATTACACCCATCCATACCTTGTGCATCATCATTCATACTCATTTTCCTGACAACTTTTCCTTTCTCTCTCACATCACATTTTTTCTTGGCTCTTTGTTAACAGAGCTAGACTTTGACACGCTCACACCACTCTGCTCGTGGGGATGCCTGTAGAACGCCGACTGAACCCCCAGGGCAGCCCTATTCCAAATCGTGGTTCCTGGCGAAGATCAGGTGGGATCAGGCCCAGTCGATCCTAGTCGACCTCCGTCACCCCCAAGCGGAACAGATCGTCGGGTGTCTCTATGGTGACGGGCTTGGGGTTGTTGCCCGGGTGAATTCCAGGGATGGATTTCTTGCGACAGTGGATGGTCCCATCTATGATCCACACCCTCTCCACGGCAGGGAGGCTTTTGACGTACCCCATCAGCCGTGGACGGAGGGGTGTGAGGACGTCGTCGATGAAGACCTTGTCATAGCCGTTGTTTCCCTTCAGGGTCTTCTTCTTCGTCATCAGCTCGCGACACTTTCGTCTGGACACGAACTTCACTGCAGATAGCCCTTTGCTGCTCCTGTTCCTGCCCACCCTGTGACAGGCAGCGATATCGACTTCCCCTACCTCAACCCCAGCTTCCCGCATGACAGTCAGGGGTCTTCTTCTCCACATGCTCAGCTGCCTCACCGTCCTCCTGCCGTATCTGGAAGATTCGGACTGACTCTCTGCGGGAATACTGTTGCAGATGATCGTTCTCATAGGTCAGACCCCGAATACCAGCCTCTAACTTCTCATGATGACAGCAGGGAGGCGCAGAGTCCGTACGCCCCATGCGCTCCAATCGTTGATCCAACATATCCATCACCTCCTTCATCACCTCTACCATCGCCATAGACACAGCAGCAGTAGACATAGCAGTCACAAAGGCACGGAGAGTCTTCAGAGCAGGATAATCTTCCTGTTGAGTAAATGCTTTTCAATGTCTCGTTGATGCGTATGACCACCGTCTCGTGGATTTTGTGAGCGTCGAACAGAAACAAAACTTGCTCTTTTTTCTTCGCATACCTTCATCAGCATGATTAATATCTCTCAACCTCCTCAGTTCGGAATTTCTTTGAGTCTTTCTTAGCTGAGAAAGGCGAATTAAACAGGCTGCGTTTTGTTTTCGACATTGTGAAGCGCAACCCTCAAATCAACAAAATCAACACGGCAAACTTGTCACAGCACTGCTAGCGTTGACAAACACAAGGTCCCCACGTGTGATTCTATTTAAAGCAACAGGCTTTCTGTCGAGGACAACAGCACAAGGAAACCCAGTCACAGTCGCCAGGGTAACTCAGAAAGCTCACGTGATACGCAGATTACACAGAATATGTGGGTTCAAAGGTCACACTAGCGCATGCCGAAAAGCCTACACTAAGTGGGCAACTGAACTGTGTGAACAACTGAACCACGAGCAAAAATCACGTGCAAAACAGCACCAAGGCAAACTTGAAAACGAAGCGAAAAATGAACACAAGCGTTCTTTAAACGGGGTTACCACAAAATAAATTTCCTTTTTTACCGACCTGGATAACAACAAAGCGTCTCTTCAAAACACACACTTGGGTACTATAAACACTTATAGCCGAGCATACAAAAACGCACATAAAAAAGCCTCAGTGAATGAAATAGAGAAAAACAATCGCAGACACAAATCAAAACACCCCCATGAATCAGGGCACATCACTCTTTCCTCTCTTTCAGCATCAGGAAGTAAAGTGTAATCATATTGATGGCACACATGATTCACTACGATGATGAATAAACTTATAATATGATACAAATTTCAAGAAGTCTATTCATTAAACAAGATCACTCGTGTTTCTTATTTCCACGACGCTCAACAGAGCCTATTCTTATCTCTTTTCACAACTCTGTGGAATCATTTTATTTTTCCACGTCTTAATTGAGTGATTGAGTCACAGGCTGAGTAATCAATCGTTCAATTTCAACCTTGTATGTCTTCCTCTTTGCATGTTTGTATTTACTTAAATATCTGTTTGTTTACAGTGTGTTTCTTCAACTTTGCTGTTTTGTATCCATTTCAATATTTACAGCATGAACACTATCCAGTTAAAAAAAAAAAATCTGCAAGGGTATTTGTTTCTTTCCTTAACGTATTGAGTTACCCTTCTTGCATAATAAAACCTGTTTAGAGGAACACATCGCCTGTCTTTCATTGCAAACAGAGTTATCCTTTCTCAGTTTATGGATCAAGCAAATACATGCAACGAGTCAAATGTTACGCCTGAAAGCACTCCATGATAACGACGGGGATAATGACCGTCTGTA
Organism: Conus betulinus; assembly: GCA_016801955.1. Classification (NCBI taxonomy): domain Eukaryota; kingdom Metazoa; phylum Mollusca; class Gastropoda; order Neogastropoda; family Conidae; genus Conus; species Conus betulinus. The sequence goes on from JADBJO010007079.1 coordinate 44,800, forward strand.
TGAAAGGTTCACCATGTCACACCCGTGCTTTGGCATTTCTTTTTCTGGTTGACGTGCTAGGGTGACTAATGTGGCATTGTTGTTTGGGCCATGCCTCCAAGCAGTGCCAGTCTATTGAAATAGCAGGATCCATTTCGTTGACCGGAAGTTATAACAGACAACCATTTAACCCCCAATCCCATCCCTACCCTGACAGATCGC
>JADBJO010007079.1:50000-60000 GCA_016801955.1 Conus betulinus
CTCCTCAACAGGATCAAAACTGATCTCCAGCTCCATCACATTCGAAGACCCATTGCCAACCAGCCAATGTGACTACCAGAGCACGGGTGAAATTTCAGCAGCAGCAGCAAACACGAATCATTGTGCGAAACTAACTGAAGCATTCCAAAGCTGCATATAGTCGATACTACTGTGTGGAGATCCAGTGTTGCAGATCTCCCTTTCAATGGTGCAGTAGGATGAAACCGAGTTTCGAGACACCTGGGATTTTGATTTCACGTCATGAATCAAGGCCGAAGCAGATCTCATAGCCTGTATACTAAAATCGGGCAGCGAGGGACAGGGGGGTGGGGTGGGGTTAGGAGGGTTGTTTACAACAACGCCGTTAGCTGAAAAAATCCCAAACGTGGGAGTCACTGGGAACATCAGAACCCAACTTTTTTCTCACTAACAAGAGACGTGAGTGAATATCCCTTTTTTTCGTTTCCTCTTTGAATTCGGTTGCCCAAGATAGAAGCAGGAAGGTTAAGGTTTTCTTTGTTTGTTTGCTTTTTTTTCATGAATTGTCTCGAATCACATCTGATACTGACATTTTACAGATAATTCCCGGAGTAAAGATGGAATGCAACGGCCCTGCTGTGAAAGTAACAAACTTACCCTGCAATAAAGTACCCAGCTTTTAGCACTACTGAATGCAACATGATTGCTTTAAAAAAACCTAAAAAAAAAAATGGTTTCAAAGCAAGTGATCTTACAGTGTTATCAAACTGATGAAGAAATCTTAAATAAATGTTAGCCAACCACCAAGAGAAAAAAACGTGGACAAACGAGTCACAAGATAAAACATGACGCGTTTCGACCTCTTAGGTCTTCTTCAGGCAAGACACACTCAAATAGGACAATGAAAATGAATGAGTTTGTCACTTACCTTTGATCTCTTCAGCGCAAAGTAGTCTTTGGTGAAGAAATGCTCCCCAAGAGTTTACAAGACAGGAGGAAGATGGAACTAGTTGTGTGATTTGGGATCTACACAGACGCAATTCAAAAGTCTCATCTCCGTTTAAGAACTGACACACTCAAAAACATCATTCATTCCTGTTAACCTTTTCGCGACGCGCCGTGCGATAGTGACGGCAACTCTGTCGACCCGTTCACGACGAGCCGTGCCCTGGTGACGGCAGCACTGCAGTACTGCCTGGACGTGCCGTGCATCCGTGACGGCACAACTATAAAAAATTCTCATGCTCTCTCGTCTACCGTCTAGGGGATGCAGCTGCCATAAATATTTAGAACAGGGTTCTAGCCACTGGGAGGGTAAGTTTACATGCACTAGCGAGGGATGACCTTTGTGACCTTAGAGCAGTCCGAACAAAGAGACCCGTCTGGCACTGTAAGGCACGTGTGGAAATTTCCTGCCTCACCAACATATCGGGCAGAAGGAGAATGACATGCGGTTTTAGAACTGGTTCAGTAAAGTAGTTCAGAAAATGAGGGGGGTAAAGGTGTACACGTTTTTCGAAAAGAATCTGAGCTTCATTTTTATTTGCTCTGTGTATTTAATAGTTTTATAAGTCATATCATCTGAAACAAAAACAGTGAAAAGTGTGTACTGTGTGCAATGATTTAAATGCCTTAAAAAAAAAAAAAAATTCACTTGGATTACACATACTGAATACCTCAGGCTTTCTCTGCATTTGTTCAAAGTAAGAGCGAAGTTTTATGCCCCTTTTCTTCCTCATTTGCTGTTGTCATACTAACCAAACAAACGTACACTAGATTGTGTTCTCCTACATTTTACTTATGTTGTTTCTGTAACAAAAGCATTGCTATTTACCAAAAATGTATTTTAATTCTATGCTCATTACAAAGTTCGCACTTTACCCTTTCCGTTGATATATAACAATTGCTTGTTAGGTTTATATTAGGACACGTAAAATAAAATCAAAAAAAGTGCGAAAATCGCACGTCTGCAACGGTTGTAAGCACGTGCGGTGCACGCGCATGCAGGGAAGCGGCGTTGCTCTGCCACGCTCGTCTGGAAAGTATTAACGGGAACCGATTCATGACATCAACTTATCTGGAAAAAAAAATGCGTATAGCTCAGTATTCATTGACCATAAACAAGAAGAATTGCCCGTGATTTCTATGTAGAGCGGAATGATTTCAGTAAAAGCGTTCTGCTCAATGGATTGGCGCCAGGCCGTCATTTGATAACCACACTTTTGAAACCAGTGCTTTACACTGCTTTGAGAAAAAGGACATACATTACCACCTGCTATGGATGAAAAAAAAAAAAAAAAAAAAGGTTGACCCACCACATTTTTTTTTTCCAAAGCTGAAGATTTGCTCTACATCCACCAAATCAGTGTTTGAACCATCCCCCAAAAGACTGTACTTGGATGTAATGATTCACTCAGTAGTATGAAGATAACTCTTACTGATCAAAGAAGTACAAGCTGACCAACTGATTGTATAAAGTTTGCCCAGGATAGTAATTAAAAAAAAAAATTAACAGCCTAGCCTATCTGGATTGGGGACACACACCACACTTGGTGCAGGAGGGACAGGACACAGTGTTGCTTGTTGTGATGTAGGACGAAGACACGGTGCTGCTGGTCAGTATTGGTGTTGACTCGGGCGCATGCTTTGGATTGTTTAGACCGGATGGAGACGTGCTTGGATTCTGGTCCGTGTTACGTAGGAATCGTCTGTTGCGTCAGTATTCAGCTCCATCTTCAGTTTGCACGGTGTATGAACGAGGTTCAGGGCAAGTGTGTCAATGGCAGTGGCTGATCTCCAGTCATCTCCTTGGTCAGTTGGACATGGATATAATCGCCAGACTTCATTGGTGGTAGAGTGTGTGCAGTTTTATCATAATAGTCCTTCTGGGTAGATTGCAGTTTGGAACGTCAGGTGATGAAGCTGTTAGGATAGATGATGTCTCCGGTTTCAGATGCTTGCTGGTGGTTGGAAGGATAGAGCAAAGTTGTCGACCCATCGGCAACTGAGCTGGAGATGCTAGCTTGTTCACAGGAGTGCTTCGATATTCTAGTATGCTGAGCAGAGGATTACGTCCATCAGACTTGGCCTTATCAGGGATGGTATTGATTGTCTGGATCGTTCTTTCAACAAGGCTGTTTGATTTATGACATCCAGGACTGGAAGTGATGTGATGAAAATCCCAGGATGACGCAATGTTTTGAATTCTGCTGCTGCGAATTGGGAACATTGTCAGTCATGACTGTTTCGGGTATGCCTTATCTGGCAAAGTGGGCTGACAGTTTCCTGATGACAAATGGCAGATGTTGTGCTTGGTAACTCATCAATCTCGAAGTATCGTATTAGTCAACAGTTGCCATGCAGGTTTTGTTGTTCCAGGTGAAGAGATCAACTCCTACTTTCTGTCAGGGGCGTGAAGGGATTTCATGAGGTAGGGGGGGTGGTTTCTTTGGGTTTGTTTTGGCTCTAAGGGTACAGACTGGGCACATAGCAATATGGATTTCAAATGTCTGTTGGCATCCCAGCCAGAAACATGATGTTTCTTGCTCTCTGTTTAGTTTGTTTTCATACCAAGATGAGCTTGTGTACCTTTTTTCACCATTTCTGTACAGAGGGTGCTTGGGATGACTATTTTCTCCCCTTGAGAATAATTCCTTTGAGTACAGTGAATTCATCTCTGGAGTTCCAGAATTCTTGAATGTTGCTATTGCAGTCTTGCATTTTCATTGGGCCAGCCATCTTGGATAGTTGACAGCAGCATTTGGAGTTGTGGACCTCCTGCTGTAGCCTTTTGTATCTCCAGCATCTTGCTGTCGCTGACAGGTGTGTGTGTGTTTTTTTTTTTGTTTTTTGTTTTTTTTTTTTTTTTTTTTTTCCAGGACACAGTGTACTTGGTATTCTGGGTCATCTGGTTTGTCTGTAGGTTCTGCTGGTAGATACTTGCGTGGAGAACGTCAGCCACTGGAATTTGATTTCCAGGAACATGGATGATATTCAAGTCATATTTCTCTATTTGCATGAACATGCGCTGAGGACGTGGTGGGGCGTTAATCAGAGGTTTTTTTTTTTTGCAAAGAATTCCAGTGGTTTGTGATCTGATTCTACAACGATTTTCCTGTCTAAAGATGAACTGATGAAAGCGTACACACCTAGATATAATTGCAAGACGTTCTTTCTCAATCTGAGTGTAGTTTCATTCATCTGGGCTCAGATTTGGAAGCAAAAGCAATACTTTTTCCTTCTCGAGTATTGTAGCACCAAGCCCGGACTTGCTAGCTTCAACTTGCAGAGTTATTGGTTTTGCAGGGTCGAAGTCGGCAAGAAGAACAGGATGGTTGATGATAGTTGTTTTTGCTTTGTCCTGTGCTTCTTGTTGAGATTTGTCTCAGATGACTCGGTGTCATCTTTCAGTAGATCACGCATTGGTTTGGTGATCTCTGACAATTATGGTGCAAACTTGGCAAGATAATTTATCATGCCAGGCATGGTTTGAAACTTCTTTTTGCTGGTTGGTGGGGGCATGTCTTAAACTGCTTTTACTTTTGAGGGATTTGGTTCCAGTCCATCACCTGAAATGACGTGTCCAACATACTCAAATTCAGTCTTCCCTATTTCTAGTTTCTGTGAATTCAGCTTAGATTTTTTCTTCAGCTCGAAGCAGGGCTGATTTCAGGGTTTCATTGTGTTCTTCAGCAGTTCTTCCACTGATGATGACATCATCACCATGATGACATCATCAATGAACGGAGTGAAACTGGGAACACCTTCAGCTGTCTCGTCCATTTTCCGTTGAAACTAATTTTGTGAACATATGATGCCAAACGGTAGACGTTTGAAACGATATCTGCCAATTAGGGTGTTGAACGTGGTCAGATAGGATGACTTTTCATTCAGTTTCAGCCACCAGTAACCAGACTGGGCATCCAGTTTTGATAAATATTTGCACTTGTTAGTTTTGCAAGAGCATCTTCCAGTGTTGGTAATGGGTAATGTGATCTTTTTGTAGCTTTGTTCAGGTTCTTTGAATCCAAACAAATGCAAAATTTTCCATTTGGTTTTTCTACAATTGTTTGAAGAGTTGTTTTTTTTTTTTTTTTTTTTTTTTTTTTTTTAATATTGCTTTAAGTACGTGTGGTACACGACAGGGTGAATGAACAACTGGGACTACGTCTTTTTTGAGCGCATGTTGAGTACACCCTGAAGTTCTCCTAATCCAGTGAAACTGTGCTGTACTCTTTGATGGCTTCTTCTTTTGTCATTGGTGTGGATTCCACAGACATGACAATCTGATCAGTTGTGGTTGCATTGCTGTCTGTAGCCCAAAGACTGGTTGAGAAGTTGTATTGACGATGTAAAATTCGTTGGTAGGGTGTTATCTTTGTAACTTGCTTTGAGGTTTACACAGCCTTCAATTTTCAGAGGTCGACCTGTGTAACTGATAAGTTTTTTTTTTTTCTTTGCAGGGTGCTTTTTGCTGCGCGACGTGATCGTTTCTCAAATATTGATGAAAGGATAGCATTCACTTAGGCTCCAGTGTCAGTTTTGAATTTTAGTGTTTTCCATTTCATGTTCAGTGTCAGCACTTGCCGTATTGGGAAATTTGTTTCCAGTTAGTGACAGTGTTTAACATAACACCCGGGTTCACTGTCATTCTATTCAATGGAGTGTAAACTCCCTGCCATTCTTCTGTGATCTGTTTTGCCTTGGCAAACTTTGGCCCAGTGATTTCGTTTGTGGCAGTGATTGCATGTAGTACCAAAAGTTGGGCATTGTTTTGGCTTATGTTTACCGCCGCAATATCTGGATGCGATACTGTTTCCTGTGGGTCCGAAATTCTGGGGCTATTTGTAATTTTTTTTCGTTTTTTTCACAAGCATCCACTCGCTGTGGTTTTGTTGTTGTCGCCATTTCAGTCGCTCTTGTGTTGTTTCACGTGCAATACCAATATCTATTGCTGTTTCCACTGTGAGTTTATCTCCTTCTGTCAGTAGCTTTTAATCTTATTTCTTGTGATGCAACACCTAAAACACTGTGATCACGAACCATTTCATTTTATAGATCTGCTTGGCAACCACAGTGTGAACTAAGTTGCATAAGTCTGTGACAAACTCAGTGAAGGTTTCATTTGATTTTTTGCATTCTTCCATGAAATTTGTATCTGTCAAATACTCTATCTATTTTTGGTTCTGTGTGTTCTTTGAATTTCTGAGTCAGTATTTGATCATTCTTTGCTTCTGTGTCAGAGAGTCCCCAGAAGTTGAAAAAAATATATTGGCCTTTTTGACCAACCCAAATTAGGAGGTAAGCAGCTCTCGCCTCTGCTCCTGTTTGTTTCAATGGAGCTTGGAACATGAGGTTCGTATGTAGCTAGAAGTTATGCCATTCTTCTTGTAAGTTTGTGGCATTCCAGTTCATTGTGGATTGGCTTGTGCTGAAGCCATGTTTTGATTTTCTGTGCACTAGTGATTTTTTTTTTTTTTTTAAGCCCTGATAACAACTGCTTTTAGAGCCGAAAGAGAGGTCTGATATATTCACCTTCTATGCCGTTGACGCGGTGTGCTCAGCAAAAAAAAATCGTATTCTGTAGTTTACTACGAAGCGTTGTGGCCGTATCGTAACGTACACGCAGGAGCCGCAATGCTGCCTTCAGTTGAAAATAAAATAAAAACGTCAGTCGTTCGATCGGGATTTACGTGTGATCCGCGGGCATGTTTTTTGTTTGTTTGTTTGTATTTGTTTTTTTTTTTTAAATCCCGCTTCTGACATGTGTTTTGTGTAAGCACTGATTATTAAAGGATACAGTCTTGCATATGGATGAGTAACGTAAGTTGCTGGAGTTAGAGATGCGGTCATTCCGTTGATGCCTCTTGGGAAGTGTCCCCTTGGTAACCTTCAAGGGAAATATTAAATTTATTACCGGAAATGAATAGAAATGTGTGTGGCATTTCTTAATCTTTACATTTATGATGAGTGAAACTGGTGGAATGAAGAATATGGGGCAAGCAGGAAAGGACTTTGTTAGAGTAACCTGACATTGTGATCTCATCAGATGCCTGTCTTACAGGATGACGCTGCCACTGTGACTAAGCGTCCTCAGAAAGGCAGCGGGCTGTCTGAGAGAAAGTTCTTGGCATAAAATACCTAGAATTGAAAACCTTTTGTTCGCATCAAAACGCTTCATATGTAGACGCCACTCACAGGCTTATAATGACATTGCCCTCATTGTCTGGCCATTGTGTGCTGGGAATGATGCAAAGCTAAATGCAGCCCATGTTCCAGACACTCTGAACACCAAAGCAGACAGAGATTCTAGATACAACAATTTAGATGCAGAGTGGGAACTGGATGAAGCATCCTTGCAAACTGTCTGTAAACAACCGCAAATCACACCTGAAATTGAGGAAGTTGCTTCGAAGATCAGTAACCACATAGAGTATTGTTACCTTGCAGCCCTAGTGCAGAAGCCAAAGGCGATGGCGCTTTTTTTTTTTTTTTAGGTCATGAAAACCTATGAAAAGATCTATGCTTTCCCTTATTCCAGTGTCTTGAGCTGGGTTATACAGAGTATATCCAGATGGGTCAAGCAACAGGAACCCTGGTTGTTGTTCCAGAGGCACAGACACAACCCGGGTACCTGTGGTGCCTTGCCTCCTGTGCGGCCATGTAGAATACCCCAGTTGTCACAGTCTTCCATTGAAAAAAATCCGCCCTAAAAAAAAAAAAAAAAAAAAAAAAAAAAAAAAAAAGGAAAAAAAGAGCACAGAACTATAATGCATCTATGGATGCCACATGCTAAAGAGTCATGTAAAACATACATATGCAAGTGGTAAAAAGATATTGAGAACAAAATCACAAACCATGGCGACTTTCTAGTTTCCAGTGTCGAACAAAACTACATGATATTCCCGCCTGAAGTACTATTCTACTTATATGGACCCAGAAAGAGCAGACTCCATTGCTAACCACTTAGTATTGCGTAGAGTCATGAAAAGCACTCTTCAGTCCACACCGTCACTTCCCAGTTATGATGAAACATGGGATGTGAATATCATCCTTCACACAAGCTGAATGGTCTCATGTTGAACAGCAAAATAGGGACACGCTTGCATACAAGTTGTTGTCCAGTCAGCTTTCAGCTCAGGATGCACAAATATGTAAACCTTGAGTATCGTTGTACACAGCTCACTACTCTGTCACTCCAGAACAGATTTATGTATGTATTATGTATGTGCCACACACACACACACACACAACAATTTCACGGAAAAATACCAAATACAACCCTACAATATCTAAAAGAAAAAAAATTTATACACACTAATCAGACAAAAAATAATAAAATAGCAAATATGAAAATTTTGAAATGAGATAGGAGCTTCTTGTTGAGAAGAGGCGAAGAAGATAAAATAGAGTTGAAACAGAAACCGAGCGAGGTGAAAAGTCAGAACAGTAAGGCACAGAAAGACAGAGACAGGAGCGCTTAGGTAGATCAAGATCACTATTTGATACTACCATCCGTGAAACTGGAGACGGGAATTCTCAATGAAAAAAACATTTATATCACAAGACAATCTACAGTAACAGATACCAAAATTATGAAGTTAAAATTATCAATAAACAATATAGAAACAATGATGATAATTCTTTCGAATGTCAGAATGGGGGGGGGCAAATCAGTATTTTTCACTCAGTCCTCAATGTGATTACAATTCAGTACATTTTCAATTCAACATTTTTTTGTTTCTTTAAAAAGGGCTCAAACCAAAATCTGTTCAAAACTAAGGGGAACTAAACACTATCATTTATCCACCCCCAATGTATTCAATATCTCAATTTTTTTTTTTTTTTTTTTTTTTTTTTAAGAGGTGTTCAAAACAAAATCTTTTCCCCCAAAAACCGGGGGGAGAGCTACAGAGGGATTCAAAAGTCGGGGTCACCACTGTCGCACACTGCCTTCGAACGTTCACGGTCACGAACTCAGCATGCTTACTTCATGCACACACGCATCTACTCCATTCATTCAGAGGAACACAATGAATACATATATAAATCAAATCAATATTTCATGACATTCCAATCACGTCCTTCCCAGTCAATATATCGTGACAAAACACTTTCTTCGTTTCCACTCTCATTCTTTTACTCTATGATTCCAGTCAATACTAAAGGTTCTTGGGTAAGATCTTCTTCCAGACTGTTCAGGGGAGGCTGCCGCTCTAGGCTCAGACACTGAGGTGTTCTGAAAGAACCCCAGGTCCCGTAATTAATACTTAGAAGATTCTTTTTTTTTCCTCTTACTCTTTCTCTCTTTTTTTTGTCTTTACTCTTCCATACACATTCCATGTAAACACGAACAGAAACTCACTAATCATCTTGTTTCTCCAAGCCGCCCCTACATGCAGTTGGGGTTAAAATGCAAAATTTTCTCAAGAAAACTGATATTGCTTTTGCATTTTTTTTTTTCCCAATTCTTGTCATGCACGCGACTGTCCGTAAATCAGTAACGAATTATTCACAAATCAATATCATCATTACAAATATGTCACTTACATTTACCCGACATTTTATTCAGTTTTCTCTTTCCTTAAAAAAGACATCGCGCATCCCCAACTGATACTCACCTCAGGGGAACAAGCACTAAGTTAATGCCCAAGCAGACTTCTGCCTGCAATTACGCTTTTGACCTCTCACAGGCCACAGGACCCAAGTCCTACTTTCACAATCGCCCAAGGGTTGTTCTGCGTAGCAGGCAATACTATGAGCTAGACACAAAAAGGGAATCAAAGTCCCTTACCGCCGTGGTCCTACACCACAAGTGCAAATATTCACCAAAGCATGTATCCATATTTTTATCGACATCATCACATCAAATGCATGTTCCAATCCCATTCTTGACACACATCAAATCACTAGTCATGACACACGTACAGCCGCCAGAAACTGTATATTTCATATTGTTCTTCATCTAAAAAAAAAAAAAAAATGCATAGACAAAACTGCAAGACGGCGGAATGGTGATCAA
>JADBJO010007079.1:65000-72500 GCA_016801955.1 Conus betulinus
TGCCATCAGTTGTGCAAAGCTCACAGACCATTTCATCATGCCATATCTATTGCTTCTCATGCTTCCTTTATTGGCATAAATCAGCAGTTTTTTAATATTTTTGTACTCACAGTTCTTACAGAACAGGAGAGTACTTAAGAACGGCAACGAAGAAATGCTGTCTGTGTGCGTGCGTGCGTGCGTGCGTGCGTGTGTGTGTGTGTGTGTGTGTGTGTGTGTGTGTGTGTGTGTGTGTGTGTGTGTGTCCGTGGTCAAAATGTGGTCCACTCGGTCCAGACAAAACTACTGGGCCGATCTTTCTGAAAAAATTCTAGGTATGTTCATTATGGGGTAACGGATCATGCCCGATGTGTTATTTAAACCATTATAGCCGTTACTAGCGGCTGTAACGGCCTGTGACGGGTTTTTCTTCTTTATGGAATATCTTAGAAAGTACTCGGCCGATCTTTCTGAAAATGTGTACGTATGTTCATTATAGGCCACGGATTATGCCCATGTGTATTTTATTTTACCCGTTGCAGCCGTTACTAAAGGCCCATAACGGTTTTTTCTTCTTTATGAAATATCTCAGACAGTACTTGGCGTCTTTCTGAAATGTTGTAGGTATGTTCATTATGGGCTACGGATGATGCCTGATGTGTTATTTTAACCGTTATAGCCGTTACTAGCGGCTATAATGGCCTACGACGGTGTTTCTTCTTTATGGAATATCCTCGAAAGTACGTGGCCGATCTTTCTGAAAATTTGTACGTATGTTCATTATAGGTCACGAATTATGCCCGATGTGTTTTTTTTTTTTTTCCGTTATAGCTGTTATTAACAGCTATAACGGTTTTTTTTTTAATAGAATATCTCAGAAAATACGTTACCGATCTTTCTGAAAATTTGTAGGTATGTTTGTTATGGGTCACGAATCATGCCTTATGTTTTTATTTTACCGTTATATCCGTTACGAACTGCTATAAAGGCCATAACGGGTTTTTTTTTTTTTTCCTATATGGAACTTCTTATAAAGTACTTGGCCGATCTTTCTGAAAAATTAAAGGTATGTTCATTATGGCCTCGGGTCATGCCCGATGTTTTATTTTACTGTTATAGCCGTTACTAATGGCAATAACGGCCCGTATTTTTTTTTTCTTCTTTATGGAAAATGTCAGGAAGTACATGGCCGATCTTTCAGAAAATTTGTAGGTATGTTTATCGTGGGTCACCGATAATGGCCGGTGTTTACCAGAATAGCCGTTACTACCGGCTGTAACGGACCAAAACGGTTTTTCCTCTTTATGGAATATCTCATGCGTATTCAAGATAAACTGGTAATACGTTTTATATGCGAACTGGTAATACGTTTATATGCGTTGCATCTTTTTTTTTCTCTCCTTTCATTTTGCTTTTCAAATAGAGAACCATATAAACTTTTATGTAATTCTGCTTTCAGTCCTTGCTCACGAATTGCAGTTGACAAATGTTAACATACGTTAGTCTGGGTATCCACTTGTCATAATGTCACTCTAGCGATTTGTTTACTTCACATTTTCCTCAAAATGGCGGCAACTTACAGTGCAAGCGTGACAAAGGTTTTTGATTAAAGAAACCACATGCTTTCACCATTTTAGATTAAAAACAAATGAAATCAGGAGCTCAAACAAACGTACAGGCAGGTTACAGAATGCAACAGGGACTGACACAGCCCAGCACCGTGTCCGACCGGTGACAACTGGGAAGACTAGTTTGAGTGAACAGACACAGCAGAGCACTGCAGACAGAAACACCACCAGCATTGCTGAAGCACAGAATACGTCCTTAAGACTTTCTGGTTGGACTGCATGTCTGGAAGACCCGGTAGTGAAAGAATTCACCATTGTCGGGTCATCAGGTCAGCTCCATGCTTTCAGTCCGGTTGGAGGTCACAGATGGGAGTGCCAGTTCATACTCAGTGTACATTCGGACTATGTTGTACGTTTTCAGATACAGGAATGCAGAAACAACGTTGTGTTCAAATATTCAGAACATTACAGTACCATCCGACAAAACAAAGATAAGACAGTATGCATGGATGTTCCACGGTTCCAGGTTGCCTACAGTATGACAGACACTGTCATGCTGAAGTTTGCCATGTGTGATAGATTTTATGGTGCCAGCAGAGAAGCGTCCATCTCCTTGTCCTTTTCAGCTGTTAAAACGGTCTGATAGGCAGCATTTAGAACTGCAACGCGTTGAATTGTCTCCGACTGCTGGTGAGTTGATATTCTGATTGGTTGTTTTCAATGCGCTCTCTCTCTCTCTCTCTCTCTCTCTCTCTCTCTCTCTCTCTCTCTCTCTCTCTCTCTCTCTCTCTCTCTCTCTCTCTCTCTCTCTGGTGCAAGATGTGACAGGTGTATAAGTTATTTTTCCCTTTAAAGAAAAGGCACCAAGCAGCAGAGCACCACAGTCTTGCGGAGTTGACTGTTTTGAGCCTGAGCCACTGATTGGGGGTGTGCTTTTTTTTTTTTTTTTTTTTTTTTTTGGGGGGGGGGGGGGGGGGGTGGTGGTGGGGGGGGGGGGGGGGGGGGGGGGGCTGAAAACCCTCTCTTTTCACCCAGTAGTAAATGGGTCCTTGATCCAGGTAAGGCGATACTGAAAGGCGACAAAAGGAGAAGCATGGGTTACACCTTCCATTACGCTTTGCACGCTCAAGACACACAGCATCCCTGATAGCTTTGGTATCGACAGAAAGTGTATTACACTGGCATATGAGTACAAGATAGAACGACTGAGTATGCTGTTCTGAAAATAATTTCTGTCCATTCGTGCTTTGTTGTCCAATCTTCTGTACACCCACTCCGATCTGTAGTCCAGAGCCATAACCAGGCCCACTCTGCCACAACTCTGGCACCAGCAATGCACAGGGAACGGTCAATATCAGGTCATTGTGAGGCAGCCCACCAGAGGAGACACTGCACTGCTGGTGGGTTTTAGTGGTACCTGTTCTGATCCAACATACGCTGGAAACAGCCCACTAGGTCCCGAATGACGACAATAATTGCTCAGCCGTGGAGCCAGCGTTCGTGAGCTCTCCCTCTGAAGGGAACTACCCCGTCTTTCCAGTGACAGACCCCATGAAATTGCCAATACCAGTGACCTCAGCTGAACCAAATCAAAGCCACAGATGTGGATAGGCAATGAAACTGAGGTCACCATGAGAGCAAGGCATGATGAAAGGCCACAGAATTTAAGACATTTCTAATGCTGATTGATGAGAATGATGAAGACGATGCTACGGATTTCCATTCCGGTCTGAGACTGCATGACAGGGCTGTACTCTACGCTTAATTAAATAATATAACCCGGCATCAACCAGGCCCAAAGCGCACAGCACTGACCAACGTCAGGAAATTTGAGCAACACTCTCAGAAACGCATCCATGAAAAGGACGAAACTCAGCCGTGTGGTTCCAGTTTACCCAGCTGAGTCCATAGCAAATCCAGCTCTGGGTAGGAGCAGGTATTCACGTTTGTGCTATCAATGTACTGTTTAGTTTGTTACAACGCAATTATGTGAAGTATTGGTGGAGTGAAGTTCATGCTTTAAGCTCGATGTAAGAAAGAGAAGATTTTAATGATCTTTCTTTGTGTTGGTTTCTCGCTGAAGCTAGGACACTAGCAGCGCACTTGTCTGGTTTACCTGGCCGCTGGAAGCTTAAATCCGGGTCATATGGCTGTGGCTGCTGGTGTTCCAGTGTTTCAGTGGTGGTGCTGCGTCCATGTACGATCACCTTAAAGCACTTGGCTGTGTCTCAGTGTGGGGTGTCCTTGGGTTGGCGTTGCTTTGCATGACGTCAGAACGTACGCCCCAACAGGGCAGTTGCAAGTACACCCGAATTTCTCATTTTTCCCGGGGTTGAATTTTAGAGAGGGGGGGTCAAACCGTAAGACCGTAAGAGATGCCAGTGTCATATTTTACTTCATTTCTTTAGAATGCGCTTACCCATGTAGATAATCGTCACCGTTGGTTTGACCAAACTGCCTACTACATTCAACTCTCTCTCTCTCTCTCTCTCTCTCTCTCTCTCTCTCTCTCCTCTCTCTCTCTCTCTCTCTCTCTCTCTCTCTCTCTCTCTCTCATTGCGTGCAGGTCGTCTCAAGTAAACACGTTACAGAGGAATCTGATGATATGTCGGTTTGACTCCAGTCTGTGACAGCATCATCATTTAGCCATTAGTCAGTTCAGCCGTCCCACATTGCGTTTTCTCTTTGTCTCCCTTCCCCAATCGTTAAATACCTCTGGTATAAAAACCACGTCTTTTTTTCACTCTTGCTTAAAGCTTGTTGATTGACCATAGAGGTAGTGCCAGTGCTGTTTGCCAGAGGAATAACCTTGGTTAGCATGGTCTCTAATTTGTCTGACAAAAAGACTTCAAGCTCTGTTCATGTCTGACAAAGAATCCAAGTTTCCTGAGTATTCAATGAGTTCTAGATGATAATTCCAAGGACGTGGCTTTGTTTGCGTGCCCATATGGTCTCAGCTGGCAAACAGACCTTTTCCCACACATTACTGCCACCAGATCTAGTAACAGGGCAATCATACGTCCTGCTGTTATGGTTACCGGTGCTCGGTAAGATAGGTGTTTGTCCATCCATTCTTCATTGATAAAAATGAAAACAAGACAGGCGGGTTAGGTTCCTGAGCACATCTGTAATGGTTCGGTCTGAAAACAAAACACTGCATAAAGTGTGTTGACAGTGTCTAAGAAAAGCATATCCATATGTTTAGGACAAACTTACATTGTGCTGTCGATCAAGCCTGGCTCATGATAATGAAAATGATCTGCAACCAGAACATGAAATCTGTCTTCTGTCACGTCCCTCGGTGGGCGGTGCGGTGCCACGTTATTCTCCGCCATGCTGCTGAGTGGCATGTAAATACTGCCTGACATTAGCTTGTGGTATCTTAAAAGACACACATTCCAAAACATGTGCACCCAAGTCACGCTGCTGTACTCCTGGCTCATTCTTCACATAACCCCCCCCCCCCCATACCCCCCCCCCCCCCCCCCCCCCCCCCCCCCCCCCCCCCCCCCCCCCCCCCAGTGCCCTACAGCCCGAGCAGGTTAATTAAAGAAAAGGCAATACCAGTGCGTTTCTGTTTTTATTTCACGCATCTGATCAAAGCACTATCACACATTTAAAGACAGACTATCATTGTCAAATAAAGTAACACAAAAACAACAGCAAAAAAGCAAACCTCGATTCCTTGAAAAATATTATTGTACTCGTTTCCCAAAACGCACATAATTTATCCGCGTTTTCCGCACACACACACACATCCACGCACACACACACACACACACACACACACACACACACACACACACACACACACACACACACACACACGACCGCTCTCTCTCTCTCACTCACTTACAGACAGACAGACAGACAGCAAGCAAGCGCGCACACACACACACACACACACACACACACACACACACACACACACACACACACACACACAGCACACACACAGCACAACACATACGCATGCCTTAAACCTTTTTGTGAACTGTGGCGACTTGGTCCCACCCCCTCTTGCGTTTTTGCTGCATTTACGTTACGTCTGTTACCTTTTTCCTGTCCCATCTTCTGTGCCACCTCAATGGCACTGCCACCTGCCACTCATTCTGGCCTTTCCGTCACATCCTGCCTGACCCAGTCGCTGCCACAGCACTTGCAATCCACATGGAAAGCAAGATCAAGTCCTCATCAGATGTCCAGCCAGAGGAGCACTGCCCTGCTGCTGATTTTATTTTTTCGGTAATGTTCAGTGGTGCCTGTTCTGGTCCAACATACCCAGGGTACCGCCTACTCAATCCCCTACTGACGACAACAATTTCCTAGTCACGAAGCCGCATAAGCGACGGTACCCTTCCCTCTCGGCAGAGTGCACCCGTCCCATGGCAGTCCCCATGAATTTACCGATGCTGGCGACCTCAATATGAACTAACCATGGGCATAGCTGTGAAGAGGAAATCAAAACCTGATGTCACCATGAGAGCAGGGCTTGAAGGGGGCAACAGAAACTGAGACATTTTTTCATGCTGATCAGTAAGAACGAGGATGAGACTGGTGCTGTGGAGTTGCAGTTTTCATAATAGGTCTGTTCTCTACACTTGCTTTCATTATATATCCCCGCGTCAACCAGGCCCGAGAGATAATCAACCTGCAGTATTGGAAGAGACGCATCCATTGAGGGAATGAAAACTCGACAGTCTCCACAACTGACCCTACGCAAACTCACCACTGGGTAGGAGTTATTCATTGGTCAAACAATTCCACAGAATATAAACTGCATTCGTGGGAAACGAACATACAACCTATCCGCCCAGGAATCGGCGCTGCTAACCACTGCACCATGGCGCCTGGTCATCGATCATCATTCCTTTTGTGATTACCTGGTCATCGATCAGCATTTCTTTTGTAATCACCTGGTCATCGATCAACATTCTTTTAGTGATCACCTGGTCATCGATCAACATTCCTTTTGTGATCACCTGGTCATCGGTCAACATTCCTTTTGTGATCACCTGGTCATCGATCGTCATTCCTTTTGTGATCGCCTGAACATTCATCAACATATATTCGTTTGGTGATCACCTGGTCATCGATCGACATTCCTTTTGCGATCACCTGGTCATCGATCAACATTCCTTTTGTAATCACCTGGCCATCGATCAACATCCTTTTGTGATCACCTGGTCATCGATCGACATTCCTTTTTGCGATCACCTGGTCATCGATCGACATTCCTTTTGCGATTACCTGGCCATCGATCAACATTCCTTTTGTGATCACCTGGTCATCGATCGACATTCCTTTTGCGATCACCTGGCCATCGATCAACATTCCTTTTGTAATCACCTGAACTTCACCTGACTTGCTCTGCTAAGTGTCCTGTCCGTTTTCTGATTACTGAATGGAAACAAGCTTTTTCTGTTCCTCCAGTTCTGAAGAGCTGATCTCCCTTTTGACAGAAGCACACTCATACATTTCTTATTCTCCTCCGAATACAGCTTGTAGCCAGCTTAAGAGCCACAGGAGGTCAGCACTGGGGCTAGGCTTTTCCCTTTTTCTCTAAAGTGCCTACCTTTCCTTAACTAAGTCAGCCTCGATCACCTCTGTAAACTTACTGACAGTCTCGTCAAACTATTGGTCCGCACAAAATCTGGGAAGCTTACACCTGCAACTCTTCCCAGTCTGATTGTCTGATTGAACGGTTGCCATGGCTGCTCGTCACAACATCTGTAATACAAGCGCTACAAGGCACTGAGTTGTTTCAAAATATGCATGTTCGTCCTTAGTCACACGACATGAGCAACTTAAAAACACGTTCCTTCGTACCTCTCGTATCCCAAGCTCTCTCTTCCGATCAGTGAAGTGATGGTTGCAGAAATCACGCAACCTAACCTCACTATGTGTACTGGAAATCTTCTTGGTCAGTGTGATCCCTTCCTCAGATAGTTTG
>JADBJO010007079.1:77500-110000 GCA_016801955.1 Conus betulinus
ACACACACACACACACACACACACACACACACACACACACACACACACGCGCACGCGCACACAGACATACATAGACACAAACGTGCGCGCCTACATGCGCCCGCTCCTGCGCATACACATATGCACATGCGTGCATGTGCACATCCATACCCACACGTGTGCGCACATACATGCATACACATGAACGTACATGTGCATACACTTATGCACACCACACCACCTCGTATACAAAACACACCTACATACAAACATACATGTACACAAACATATGCAGTTACTTGTGTATGCTCACACAAACCCGCAAATCGATGCACACATGCACACGCACTTCTGCACACGTACACACCGCACATACGCGCAGGCACACACACACACACACACACACACACACACACACACACACACACACACACACACGTGCGCTCGTGCACACACACACACACACACACACACACACACACACACACACACACACACACACACACACACACACACATACGTGCGCGTGCGCTCACACACACACACACACACACACACACACACACACACACACACACATGCGTGCACACACATACACTGTTATATTACTGTGAAAAAAAAAAATGGTGTGATTCCTGTTCAGCAAGCGGGCTTTCGAAAAGGTCGTCGTACCACAGACCATTTAGTTGGCAAAGATTAGAAATTGAAAGGAAAAAAAATGAAGATGAAATAAATGGGAAAATGTATACAATAAATATGAAAACCCCTTCACTAGCTGCATGAGGAAACTATTGCAATCCCTCCCGAAGACAGATCTATATGTGTCGCCTGCTCCGAGGCCTTTCGTCCGCTGGATCGGACTCATCAGGGAGACACGGCTGATTGTGTCTGTGCTCTTGGCGTCAGATAGAGACACACCACAGTCCATAATTCTAAACAAAACGAAAGTTGGAGAGAGGAAAAAAGTTGTTGAAAACTAAAAACATTACACAAACAGTATAAAATGTAAGGGACAATCTTTGAGCCTATGCTTGAGGATCCATTTAAGGATGCAAGGGAGATCAAAAGATACGGAACAGTCTGAGTGGTCAGCTCTGCTGTTCAATAACCCAAGCATTGTCAGCGGCTAAGAATTGTGCAGAACAACCTTTCCTTGGATCTCTAAGAGATGCAATCACCCACTGATTGACCAAACAGTATAATGCTGAACAATTAAGTAGTGGGGGGGGAAAACAAGTGCAGGTTAACAATTCTTCCATCATTACAGTAATGATTTGGCAAAGATTAGAAATTGAGAAGGGAAAAAAAAATTGATTGAGATGAAATAAATGGGAAAATGTATATCATAAATATGAAAACCCCTTCACTAGCTGCATGAGGAAACTATCGCAATCCCTCCCGAAGACAGATCTATATGTGTCGCCTGCTCCGAGGCCTTTCGTCCGCTGGATCGGACTCATCAGGGAGACACGGCTGATTGTGTCTGTGCTCTTGGCGTCAGATAGAGACACACCACAGTCCATAATTCTGTGGTGTTCCGACCGCCAAGGATTCGAAAAAAAAAAGAATGCAACAGCACCCCCAAAGCAGCCAGCGAAAGGTAGTAGAATTAAACAAAACGAAAGTTTGGAGAGGAAAAAAAGTTGTTGAAAACTAAAAACATTACACAAACAGTATAAAATGTAAGGGACAATCTTTGAGCCTATGCTTGAGGATCCATTTAAGGATGCAAGGGAGATCAAAAGATACGGAACAGTCTGAGTGGTCAGCTCTGCTGTTCAATAACCCAAGCATTGTCAGCGGCTAAGAATTGTGCAGAACAACCTTTCCTTGGATCTCCTAAGAGATGCAATCACCCGAAGTTTTTAAATCGACAGGTCTGTTTCGAGCGCTGGCTCTCCTCAGGATGGTTTGGGATTGTCTACTGCCGGTGTTATATGACCCAATGTCACTGTTTACACATGCGGATTGGCTGCACGTGTTGTTCGGTTTTCAGGTTGTTTACAGTTCAGGTGCGTTTGCTGACAACGATTTCCATTTGTGCCTGCAGTTGTTTACTATTTCTACTTAGTATTTAGAGTTGCTAAGTGTGGTTTGCATAGTATTAACCATTTTTCTGTTGAACATAGGTTGCATCTTTTAGAAATGTTGTTGTATGGTGATGCCTTTTTTTATGATTTTCCAAGATATGTTTAGTTTATTTTTTGTCTTTAAGTCTCCAAATATATTTGCTCAGTTCTGTTTGGTTTTTTTTGTATTTTTCTTCGTTGAATGACTGTTTATGGTTTGCGTACCTGGTTTTGAAGTGATTTTCAGTGATCCCTAGGTATGTTTCTTTTTCATTTTCTGATGTCACGGTGGCTTGATATACAATGTTGTTATAGAGGCATTTGTTGCTTAAGGGACACTGTTCTTTTTTTAGTACAATTGCAGGATTTCCTTTCTTCACCCTTCTTTGATGTGTTGCTTTTCATTTTGTTGGATGAATCAATTATATTTTTATGGTTAGGCATGCATGAAATATGATAGTTTGATGGTGTTC
Source organism: Conus betulinus (assembly GCA_016801955.1). NCBI lineage: Eukaryota > Metazoa > Mollusca > Gastropoda > Neogastropoda > Conidae > Conus > Conus betulinus. Next base: position 80,022 of record JADBJO010007079.1, read on the forward strand.
TTGTTGAATATTTTGGACAATTTGTATTCTTTTGGGAAACATGCTGTCAAAATTTTGAAGAATACTTTCCCTACGTTTGTTTTTACTCGTCCAATCATATGGAGGGTTGTACCATGTGATTTCATTTTCCTGCTTTTTGTTTTTGTTCATGTTGTTATCTGGGTTGTATTGTAGTTTGTAGCTGTAACCACTTTTTTGCAATGCCTCTTGGTATTCTGCTGCTGCGTTGTTGAATACTCTTTCATTATGTGACAGGTTAGATAACTTCTTGTTTATGCCATTGGGTATGGTTTTTAGAATATATATGGTGGGTGGTTGCTTTTGATGTTTTACATAAATGGGTGTGTCATTAGGTTTCTTGTATGGTTTATATATGTGGTTGTTGAGGTCAAGTGTTATGTCTAAGTAGTTCACTACCTTTTTGTTTGCTTCGATGGTGATTTTTAAGTTTTGGTTTTGGAAAATTTTGCATAGTTCTTTTTTTCTTGTTTTCGATGGTTCTTGGATTGTTTTTTTAGCGCAGCGAGGCCGTCGTCTCTGTACAGTCTGACTTGCATTCCGGTTTGTTTTTGGATGTTGGATAGCATAAACAGTCCGACCAGTCCGCATGTTTCGGCACCGTCGTACGATCCGATGGTCACATCAAATGTTGAGTTTTCATTCGTTTTCGTGATCCATGTTTCATTTCTGCTGTAGAGTAAAGTTTTCTTGGTGTGTAGAATGATTTCCATTTCTGACCCTGTTATGTCTGTATGTTTATTGGCAAATTTGAGAGCTTTAGTGAGTAGCTCTTCATCTATGGATGGGTAGAAGTCTACTATGTCGAATGTGATGAATACGGTGTTCTTCTGTTTTGTTAAGTTTTTTTAACCATTGGATAACTTAATATGTGTTCTACCAGAGGTTGTATGGAGTGTTTGATTTCATGTTTTTTATGGCTTTTTCTTAGATTTTCTTACTTATTTTGCCCTGTTCAGATTTAGATGGGTTTATTAGTCTACATGTTGGGTTGTTGTGGGAATTGGGTTTATGGTCTTTAAGGGTTATGAAGGCTTCTTTTATTGCTGTTGTTTCCACCCTGTCACCTAGATCCATGTGGTGTACGAGTTCTTTTTTCTTTTTATTCGTATGTTGTTGTGTATGGTTTTATCAGCTGTTTTGTACTTTTTCTGAATGTTTTTATCAAGAAGTTGTGAGTACTCGTTTGGTTCCATTTTGTAGTATTACTGGTTTTGTCAGCCTTCACGAATATTTTTTTGTCATTTTGTATTTGTTTTATTTCATTTTTAATGATGTTTGGAAATCGTTGTTTGACTTTTTGAATTCTATGTTGGCTATCATTCTTTTCATTTTATCCTCAAAAGATTTCATTTCATCTATGGCTGGTGGAGATCGCCATGATTTGAAGCCATATGTGTTTTTGTCCTCTTTTTTTGCATTCGGGTTCAGGAAGAAAAACGCTTTCCATCTCATGTTTCGTACGAATTTTTTCAGTTTGCTCTATTAATCTTTTTAAGTAGAATTGTGGGTTAAAAATGGTATATTTTTTGTTGATTGTCTAAAATTGATTTCCTCCATTTTAAAAATTCATCAGGCCACAGTGCTCAACGTGAGGAGCTATTATCAAGAATACCACTAAAATGCCTAATAAAATTCTTAAAATGCTCGACCCCTTGGGGAGCAACATCTGTTAAAAATAGAATGGTAAAAGGAAGTTTTAAATCGATAGGTCTGTTTCGAGCGCTGGCTCTCCTCAGGATGGTTTGGGATTGTCTACTGCCGGTGTTATATGGCCCAATGTCACTGTTTACACGTGCAGATTGGCTGAACGTGTTGTTCGGTTTTCAGGTTGTTTACAGTTCAGGTTGCATTTGCTGACAACGATTTCCATTTGTGCCTGCAGTTGTTTCCTATTTCTACTTTAGTATTTAGAGTTGATAAGTGTGGTTTGCATAGTATTAACCATTTTTCTGTTGAACATAGGTTGCATCTTTTTGAAATGTTGTTGTATGGTGATGCCTTTTTATGATTTTCCAAGATATGTTATAGTTTATTTTTTTGTCTTTAAGTCTCCAATATATTTGCTCAGTTCTGTTTGGTTTTTGTATTTTTCTTTGTTGAATGACTGTTTGTGGTTTGCTTACCTGGATTTGAAGTGATTTTCAGTGATCCCTATGTATGTTTCTTTTTCATTTTCTCATGTCACAGTGGCTTGATATACAATGTTGTTTATAGAGGCATTTGTTGCTTAAGGGACACTGGTCATTTTTAGTACAATTGCAGGAGGATTTTTTTTCTTCACCCTTCTTTTGCTGTATTGCTTTTCATTTTGTTGGATGGATCAATTATATTTTTATGGTTAGGCATGCATGAATATGATAGTTTGATGGTGTTCTTGTTGAATATTTTGGAAAAAATTGTGTTCTTTTGGGAAAGATGCTGTCAAAATTTTGAAGAATACCTATCTAATCTGTCACATAATGAAAGAGTATTCAACAACGCAGCAACAGAATACCAAGAGGCATTGCAAAAAAGTGGTTACAGCTACAAACTACAATACAACCCAGATAACAACATGAACGAAAACAAAAAAAGCAAAAAAGCAGGAAAATGAAATTCACATGGTACAACCCTCCATATGATGGACGAGTAAAAACAAACATAGGGAAAGAATTCTTCAAAATTTTGACATCATCCTTCCCAAAAGAACACAAATTGTCCAAAATATTCAACAAGAACACCATCAAGCTATCATATTCATGGATGCCTAACCCTAAAAAAAATAATTGATTCATCCAACAAAATGAAAAGGAACACATCAAAGAAGGGTGAAAAAGGAAATCCTGCAATTGTACTAAAATGGCCAGTGTCCCTTAAGCAACAAATGCCTCTAAAAACAACATTGTATACCAAGCCACTGTGACATAAGAAAATGAAAAAGAAACATACCTAGGGATCACTGAAAATCACTTCAAAACCACCAGGTACGCAAACCATAAACAGTCATTCAACAAAGAAAAAATACAAAAACCAAACAAAGAAAAATACAAAAACCAAACAGAACTGAGCAAATATATTTCGAGACTTAAAGACAAAAAAATAAACTATAACATATCCTGGAAAATCATAAAAAGGGCATCACCATACAACAGCATTTCTAAAAGATGCAACCTATGTTCAACAGAAAAATGGTTAACACTATGCAAACCACACTTAGCAACTCTAAATACTAAAGTAGAAATAATAAACAACTGCAGGCACAAATGGAAATCGTTTCAGCAAACACAACCTGAACTGTAAACAACCTGAAAACCGAACAACACGTGCAGCCAATCTGCATGTATAAACAGTGACATTGGGCCATATAACACCGGCGGTAGACAATCCCAAAACATCCTGAGGAGAGCCAGCGCTCGAAACAGACCTATCGATTTTAAAACTTCCTTTTACCATTCTATTTTTAACAGATGTTGCTCCCCAAGGGGTCGAGCATTTTAAGAATTTTATTAGGCATTTTAGTGGTATTCTTGATTCTTTATATATATATATATATATATATATATATATATATATATATATATATATATATATATATATATATATATATATTATTTTTAATGTAAAAATGCCTGTGACTGCGTTTGGTACGCAAGGCTACTTTTCAAATTAAACAATGTTGGTATTTCTGGGATAATGTTTGATTACATTGAAAGCTTCCTAACAGAAAGAAGCACATGTACACGGATTGCAAGAACCTATTCATCCTTTAGGAATGTAGATATACGTATTCCTCATGGATCAGTTATTTATCGCATGTTATTTACAATCCTATCCATGATCTTACCAAATCTATGTCAAAAGCCACGCATGTAGTTCAATATGCAGAGGCTATCGCTATTTGGATTAACTGTACATTAAGGCAACATTCCAATAAACGAACAATAAACATTGTACAGAAGTTGCACCAAAAGGAACTGGAGATATATATATATATATATATATATATATATATATATATATATTTTTTTTTTTTTTTTTTTTTTTTTTTGTTAAAATAGTATGGTAAAAGGAAATATATTTGGAGACTTAAAAGGAAGTACCATACTATTTTAACAGATGTTGCTCCCCAAGGGTTGAGCACTTTAAAAATTTTATTAGGCGTTTAGTAGTATTCTTGATATATATATATATATATATATATATATATATATATATATATATATATATATATATATATATATATATATATATATATATATATGAAGAACAACGGATTAGAACTATCTGGAGAAAAACACATATTTTATGTTGTTTAACAATGGTGAAAACCCAAAATATGCTACCCTCACTTTTGCTACATGGTCAGATTCTAGAATACAGACAAAAAGTTAAATTCCTGGGAGTAATTTAACTCCTAAGCTGAAGTGGAAAACACATATTGAAAATTTGATTGATGAAACAACAAAAAGATTAAACGTTCTTAAAATCTTACATCTATACATCTCTTTATTTCGATCAAAATTGACATATTGGCAGGAAGTATATTATCTACAACTTATTCTCTTTTTAAAGAGATTGCAAAGCTTAGATAGCAAGGCAATTAAATTGGCTCTGGGAGTTCCAGTTCATACAAACACTTATAAATGTTATAAAGAAGCAAATACATTACCACTTAATGAGAAGCGAATATTGGATGTGTCCAAGCATATTGTCAGAAGTCTTTCTGTTGAGAATCCAGTTACTGAAGAAATACTGATGGATTCCAGTAAAGATTTTCCTAAGAGTTCTAAAAAAAAAAAATATCATATATCCAACCAATTAAATACTGCGCATCTGAGTTTATGTCACATTGCAATATTGACATCACTGCTATACCAAAATTTCTTGCGGCACCTCCAATGCCTCCTTGGGAGCACCTAAATGCTTCTTTTGATTACAAATACACTATGTTAAAGAAAAGTGATAATGTAAATATTTTAACAACCTGTGTTCGTGAACATTTAGAAAAATAGCTATCCAAATCATTTAAAAGTGTTTACAGATGGGTCGGTAATGAAATCCTCTGACAGTTGTTCTGGCTTTATAATACCAACTTTAAATGTCAGAAAATCATATCATTTAGGAAAGGGGTTTCAAGTTATACCTCAAAATTATATGCAATACTGAAAGCTTTGATGTACATACATGATACACCAATTGCTTTATATAAAATCTTAGTATGTGTTGATACCAAATCTGTGTTATAATCACTAGAGCGTTGGGACTGCAAAGCTAAAAAGATTTGCTTTTTGAATTGAAACATTTACTGGAAACATTTACTGCACTGTTTCATAACTCTAGGTACAGGAACTGGTTTTTGTTGGGTCCCATCTCACTGTGGTATAAAGTGGAATGAAATAGGAGACAGCCTTGCAAAAGAAGGAGCAAAAGGAAACGCCGAAAACTTATCAAAAAAAAACAAAAAAAACCAAACAACTTAGATTTGTCCACTTGCAAATTAATCCAAATTATAGAAAAGTATATACCTAAGCAGAATTTTAGTCAAAACATAGCTACTTTACCACTGTGCCCAAGGCACATTGTTACATACATAAATTCATACATGCGCACGCACATGTGCACACGCACACACATGAGCCCACGTCACACATCCATACACAAACATGTGTGCATTCACTACGCACACTTACACAAAAAAATTCATACATAAATTAAGGCTGAATACTTAGAACACTAAAATATTCTCATGGTATTACTTGTGTCTGTAGAGAAAACATTTCTGTGCGCCATCTTTTGTTTGAATACTCAGTGTTGACCTCGCTCTATCGGGATAAATTGTGGTGAATAACTTTGATAATGACAATACTCTGTTATATGATTCATGTGTTGCTGAAATTCCCATGGTTATTTCGCAGTCACGGATTGGAACATTTTTGTAAAGATCACAACTTTGTGTACCACTATGGTATCTAAATTATGTAAATATGCACATATTAGATATGGCTTTGCAAGCAAGTACTCTATGAATTGAGTGTGGAGGGGTTTTTGTTTTTGTTTGTTTTTTTTTTTTTTTTTTTGTAATTTTTTTTTTTTTTTTTTTTTTTTTTTTTTTTTTTGCTGTCCCAACCTGCGCCACCTCAGAGGCAGTGCACCCACGCCGCTCATTCCGACACCCCGTCCACACAGCCACAGCCCCGTCGGCCCCGCCACAGCCCCGACACCTGCAATCCACAGGGAGCAGTCAATGTCAAGTCGTCAAGAGGCAACCCACCGGAGGAGACACTGCACTGCTGCCGAGTCACTTCAGTGGTGTTCACTGGCGCATGCTCTGATCTAACATACGCAGGATACCACCTACTAAGCCCCCTACTGACGACAACAATAATTGCTTAGTCGCGGAGCCGGCGTGAGTGAACTCTCCCTCCGGAGGGCGCCACCACGTCCGTCCAACGACAGCCCCCATGGACTCGCCGATACCGGTGACCCGGACGGAACCAAACCAAGGCCACAGACGTGGTGAGGACATCGCAATTGAGGTCACCATGAGAGCAGGGCATGAAGGACCACAGAATTTGAGACTTTTTTTTTTTTAATGCTGATCGATGAGAATGAGGATGATTAAGATGATGCTAAGGATTTCCATTTCGGTCTGAGACTACATGACAGGGCTGTACTCTACGCTTCCTTTCATAATATATCCCGGCGTCAACCAGGCCCGAGAGATACAGACACCTGCAGTGTTGGTCAGGAAATGTGAGCAACACTCTCAGAAACGCATCCATTAGTGGATGAAACTCGACTGTGTGGTCCCAGTCTTCCCAACTGAGCCCGCAGCAAACTCAACTCTGGGTAGGACCCGGTCGGGGCAGAAAAACCCACATGACTTCTGATGGGATTCGAACCCACGACTCCCAGCCGGGAGTCCGCGACGCTAACCACTTCGCCACGGCGACTGGTCAATTTTTTTGTTTTTTTGTTTGTTTGTTTTTAACAAATGTCTTTTACCATATGGCGATGAAAAGACATTAAATTAAGCACTGAACTGAACTGAACTAAAATGAACACACACACACACACACACACACACACACACACACACACACAGAGACACACACACACACACACACACACACACGCGTGCACACACATACACACACAAGCGCGCACACACACGTCCACACACACACACACACACACACACACACACACACACACACACACACACACACACAGAGAGGCGCGCGCGCGCACGTGCGCGCGCGCACGCGCACATGTGCACACGCACACACATGAGCCCACGTCACACATCCATACACAAACATGTGTGCATTCACTCACTACGCACACTTACACAAAAAAAGCACACAACCAATGTTAGGTAGGCACCCAAGGTCTGACTATCATATTGGGCTAATGGGAAGGTCAGACATCTGCTAAGCTGTAGCCACAAGACCCTCTTCTTCAATTCCGTCATCTTAGTTGTTGATTCATGTATCCATCAGCTTCAAATTATGCGCACTGTGGTCTCAAAATTTAGCGGATGTGGTGTAGTGTATATATGGACTAGTCCGCGCGCAGTGACGCCTCCTTGATGAAACTGAAAACTGAAACTGAAGAAATGCACAGAGGCCTGAAATTTCAGGCTACGGGAACTGTGCCTTCTGCTGGGACTAAGTTCTGGATACACAGTCATCGTGGCTGCAAACTGACGGCATGCCCCATGTCACTGAAGCATTGTCTTTGGTCATCTCTGGTAATGCTTTGTCGTGAAAGGGATACTCCGGTTTAAAATTGAGCATGAAATATAAATCTATCAAGCGCTATTACAAAAGTCTCATAGTTCCTCATGTTATACTTGCAGATACAATCTGTGAATGACAGAGCATAGTCTTCGTTCCAAATAATTTGATGCGCATTCTTGAGTGCGCAGAGTCGTTGCCAGTTATTATACGTCTTGACAGAATGAAAAGAAAGCGTCAATGTGATCGCCGTTTGATTCACACGTGATTACAGCAAACACGTCAGCAACAACATTGACTTGTAATAGTAAACAAATAAATCCTCTTGTAATAGCTTTTACTCTTGTTTGCTATGAACGTAGTTATTCCTTCAGCATGCCATTCTCTTTATTCAGTAGTTGTTCCAAATGCACACACAACGGAATTAGATGCACAAATATCTTTTTCAACCTGACTTTCACTTCATTATTATTACTATTATAATTATATCATTCTTATCATTATCATTATCAATTTTGTTGGTCATTGATAAAGAAACTCTTGGCTTTACCTTACGAACCACAGCTCCCAGAAAGCATATCACGTGATTTGTAACACATTAACTGAACTGAATTTCTTCCAACTTGTATGTCTCGATTATTTCAGCAACACCATTTCACTGGGTGTTCAGGCATATATGTGTATGCGCATTGGGTTGATGTCTACGTATGTATGTATGGGATGGACCGGGAATGGGAACGGGATCACTGACGGACTGACTCCTTCTACTGTCTGACACTCAAAGACGCCGGCCTAACTCGCTGCATGCACTGCTCTTCTACAACTACCACGGGGAGTTATCGAATGATGTTTTGAATATGAGACTCCTATTCAAATCCCCACTCGATTATATCCCTTCGAAAGACCGCTTCTGTTTTTGTCAAACATGAAGGTATAGACCTAATTCATTTAAACAAAGAATGTACAAAGCTGTTTGTTTATTTGATATGTAAAAACAAAAGGTATCAACAGGGTGATTCTTAGTTCAAATCTAAGTCTCTGTTACCTTTGATTGAAGAGCCGAGAGCAATCAACTTTGAAGGTGAGCGAGTTTGTGACGAGTCAATCTGGCCGGTAACATTGTCATGTTACCTTCATCTCTGCCATGGTCGCTCCGCTAGGTCCACCGCTGTATACTCAAACAACTTACTTAGAAAGACTTATGTTTCAGGGACGGAGGTGTATAATGGGAAGAGGGCTTTCTTTTTGTCTTTCTGTGTTTTATCCGAAAAAAAGGTCGGCATCTTGCGTTGTCAGTCCTTTGCCTTGATTAAGAATCGAACGCAGCAGAGTGTTTTATCGTCACAGACACACCCCTACCCCCTTAAAATCAGTTCATGGCATCTGGTGCGTCATCTGTAGGGAACATCTGGTGGAGAGCAAAATTTTCTCCAGCGACACCACTGGAGAAGTCTTCAACATCAGACATAGCATGACGTGCAAGTCTTCAAACACCATTTACCTGCTTTACTGCCAACAATGTCATGGGGTGCAGTATGTAGGAGAAACAAAGAATGCCCTAAGAACACGTTTCTACCTCCACAGAACCCACATACTGCAAAACACAGGCCATTTCAACAGGAAAGACCATTCACTGCAGGACATGAGGGTGTACGCCCATAGAGCAGGTCTTCACAGACAACCTTGCTCACAGGCACGCAAGGGAGCAGTTCTGGATCAACAAACTCAGGACAATCTATCCTCGGGGTCTCAACACTCTCTGAGTCTCCTAACTTGTTAGGGAGGGAGAGAGGGTGAAAAGGGCAGATATTGGGGGCATGGTGAGAAAGAGAGAGAGAGGAGATAGGACAGAGACGGCGATAGGGTAGGAAGGGGGAGGTTTTGAGGCAGACGGCCCCATATGCAAGTGACAAACTGTCCTCAAGTCAGAGAGGGAGATGAGTGAGGGGAGAATAAGAGATGGCCCAGGGGCTGGGGTCAGGGACCCAAGAGTGTGGGACTTGGGGAATGGCTTGGGGATCTTGGGGGGCAGGAAGGTGGGGTCCCTGGGTGTTAGGGGGTGGGGGAGTTTAAGGGTCTTGGGTGCTGGTCCCCGGGGATTGGGGGATACAAATAATTAGGGGGTCCATGGTGTGTGTGTGTGTGTGTGTGTGTGTGTGTGTGTGTGTGTGTGTGTGTTGGGGGCTAGGATGGGGGCGGATGATCTTGGGGTAGGTGGGCGAATGAGTGAATGGGCGTGGGGTGAGATGGCGAGTTGGATGGGTGTATGGAGTCGGGTGATCTGGGGGGCTGGGTGGGCTGGGGTGATGGTGAGGGGCCTGACACCCCCCAGAATTTCCCTTTTTTTTTTTCCTCCCAGCCTTAGAAAGAAATTGAAAATTTGCGAACGTGATTATCATTGTGAGCTTGACGTCATTGTAGGGGGTTTATAGAAATACGTCATTATACTGATGACGAGTCTCTGCAATGCGTCACTGTCAATAAGCATCGATAAAGGCAATCGCCAAACTATTTGCAGTCCGGAAAAGTGTTGTTGTTTTGTTTTTCTTGTGTATTATATATATGTGTATGTATGTATGTATGTATGTATATCTATCTATCTATCTATCTATCTATATATATATATATATATATATATATATAAACAATTTAATTATTTTTACATCACTTTCATAGTACAATCATCAAGCAAATGCGGTTGAACTTTGAGTGCTTTCCAAAATGACACAATCTGTTTTACTTTGGCGTGCCATGCGATCCGTTTTGAGTGTAAGAGAATGTGTACGGTCATTAGTTTGCTTCGAGTCAGTCTCTGTTTCATGTTGCTATTGTGAAGAAGGTTAACTCTAATGTATAGTTGTGTGTGTGTGTGTGTGTGTGTGTGTGTGTGTGTGTGTGTGTGTGTGTGTTTTATTTATTTATTTTTTTTTTTTTAGAGCTTTAGCTTTTAATGAATATTTACATTCAGTTTTTTCGAGTGCGACACATATTCTTTTCGAAATCGAACTTTACTTGCTTGTTTAAGTCTTTAAACATTAAGCGTGAATGGCTTTTGTGTACGTGGCCAAAAATCTAGATGAGTGCGTAGGTAGTGGAAAATCTGATCCTTTGTTTTTCTCTGAAGTCGGCTTCCAGCATTGATTAGTACATGAGTCGTAACTGTTTAACCAGGTATTTCTCTTTGACCTTGAAAATGTTGAAGCAGGCGATGATGCCTGTGTGTCCATTGTAAGCACAGTCCTCAGGATTCGTGAGTTATGTCAACAGTCTTAAGAGGTTCTTTATAATGTTCCCTTGCGTCCGTCTGTCCCTGGGGCCGGCGGATACCATGAAAAATGAGATTCGGATTGCCATGAAAAATGAGAGTGATCCATCTGCCCATTCCTCCATTCTAAATCGTCTTTTTTTTTTTTTTTCTAACATGGTGATTTTTCACAAATACTTTTTTTCTTTCGCAGTCCCAGGAAAGTCATTTTAGATTTTTTTTTTTCCCCATTTTTTTTTTCTTGCTTAGAATGTGCAGTTTTTTTTTTTTTTTTTTTTTTTTTTTTTTTTTTTTTTTTTTTTTTTTTCTCTCTCTTTGAGGTGTCCATCTTCTAGTCCATCGAAAACCGGTAAATTCACAACGTCAGCAGTGGTCCACTTGTCAGCAAGTGTGTTCGTTTTCTTTCCCTCACACAGCGCCTGTCACTGTCGAGTGTTCCGGGACTTCTTGTGGCTGAGGTAGGGTCAGTTTTGGTATCCGTGCGACGCTGCAAGAAAGCGCACGGATAACTGCCACTGGTGCTTGGACTGAGAATGAAGAGGCATGCATAATTACCCTCTCTTGCGCACTTTGACCCCTGAAAGCCAGACAACTTCCATATAAATAACTCTCTCTCTCTCTCTCTCTCTCTCTCTCTCTCTCTCTCTCTCTCTCTCTCTCTCTCTATTGATTTACATTTATAAAACATTAAATGCTCAACGACTATATGAACTTGAAAGTTTGGGAATTGAAGCAGTCTGGTTAGTAATCAGATTGAAGAAAACAAGATCAATCAAAATCGGATTTGTATATCGAAACCCATCAGAAAATGCTGGCTGGATGGAGAAATTTACGGACATGATGGATGCACCATCGCTTGATGCTACAGAATAAATACTTTAAGGTGATTCCAACTTTGATCTATTGCCCGAGAAAAACGCCCACGAGCAAAACAGTAATCGACCACATCTATCTTTCTGAACCACATGACTTCATTGAGAAGTGTGTGCCTTTGCATGGATGCAGCGGCCACTTTCCAGTATGCATACGTGGAAAAGAAGTAGTAATTAAAATTCCTAAAACAGGGTACAAGCAAATCACTTACTTTCTCACTGACCTCATAAATCCATTATAAATGTTCATGATTACACTGATCCGGAGAAAGCGCTGAAGTTCTGGCTATACACGTTTCATTCTGTTCATGACAAGCATGCGCCATTCAAAACGCGAGTCAAACATAGTGCACAACCAAAGTGGATGACTGAAAATACAAGGTGCTTGTTTATTATTATGCGACGATCTGCTTGAAGCAGAAGGGAAGTCGGATGGATTTAAAGGCAACGTAATAGAGGAAATTTACTCAGACGAGCAGCAACACAAAATATTTTTCGTGAACTTGCGGCCAACAAACAAAATTCAAAGTCCCTATGGAAAGCAATAGATGAACTTACAAATAAAACTTCACAAACAAAGATAAGTCCCATAACCAGCATAAACACTGAATGAACTCAACATACACTTTAAAACAGTTGCAGAACACATTGTCAAAAAAAAAAAAAAAAAAAAAAAAAAAAAAAAAAAAAAAACTGAATCAAATGACCTACAAAAACTGAAGAACTTTGTCAATGCTAGAACATTCTTCCAGCTCCATCAGTTCCACCTGTGACAGTTAGTGATGTTTAGCAAGCTTTATGCCAATTAAAGCAAACAGGGAGTCGCGGACTTGACGGGATTGACAGAAAAATTCTGGAACTATCAGCACCTGTTATATGTAAAACTCTTACCTACATTTACATTTATGCATCGACAAATGTCTCTTACTCGCTCAGTACAAAGTTGCAAAAGTAATGCCCATTTTCAAATCAAGAGACAATTCTAGGCCATTGAACTACAGACCGATATGCATTTTGCCAGTTCTGTCCTAGCCTTTGGAAAGACACATAAATAAAACATTTGCCGCCATTTTGATCCCTCCAACCTACTACATAAGAATCGGTCGGGATTCAGGAAAAAAAAAAAAAAAAAAAAAAAAAAAAAAAAAAAAAAAAAAGAAAAAAATCTTCTCATACAGCTCTTACAAACCTAGTAGATCAATGGTTAGCCAGTATTAATGAAAACAAATATGTAGAGCACTGTTTGTTGATTTTGCAATGCTTTTGATATAATTGACAACTTATTATGCAGGAAGCTTTAATCATATGGTGTAACAGGTAATACCTTCCAACTAGTCACACCATTCGTAGAATACCGTCACCAAATTGTTTTGTGTCAACAACAGTTCATCAGAAAACTATCTATGCAACATGGTGTACCCCATGGCTCTGTGTTAGGACCGTGGCTGTTCTCAGTTTATATAAATGATCTCCCTCTTTATATTGAGGATTCATGTGAACTCTTTTGTAATGATACCACTGTCCATGCAAGCAGCTCCAGCTTAGAGGCTGTTTTCACTTCATTACAGAAGAATGCTGATATCTTAAGTGATTGTGCAATGTAAATCACATGTCACTGAATCCTAATAAATCAAAACTAATGCTGATAACAACAAGGCAAATGAAACAAAAACATAACCACGCAGCCCCCATCTCTTTTTGTCAATAGTCAGAAAAGTGAAGTGACGGATAGTCACCGAGTTTTAGGCGTACATATTGATAATAATATTTCATGTTCTCATCACCTGCACAGTTTATGTAAATAAATATCCAGAGAAATATATCAGCTGGTCAGGATTAAGCATTTCTTAAACTTTCATGCCAGAAATTATTCCTGCATGCACATATTCTCTCTTCAGTCAGTTATTGTTCAACAGTGTTTGATTCTGCTCGTGCAAAAGCCATGAACCTCTTACCAGCATCTACAAAAAAGCACTTAGAGCAGTTTGTTTAAAATTTTCTTGTCTTTGTGAAGGGGTTCATACTAAAGCAGGGGCTCTTCAGCTTAAAGAAATGGTTGCTGTCAACAAATGTTTGATAATGCAAAAAAAAAAAAAAAAATTGCTTCAGGTGTAGCACCACAAACTCTTCAGTCTAAATTTCACATAAACCTTGGGATTCAACTAAATTAAGATTTCTATACCTAGAATAGATCTATTTAAATCAAGCTTAACACACTCTGGTAGTGTCGTTTGGATTTCACTTCCACTGCATTTCCGGTGCACTCAAAATGCAGAATGCTTTAGGGAAAAACTAATTACACAATTCACAGCAGGTCATTACTATTAGGGAAAAAAAAAAAAAAAAAAAAAAAAAACGTATTCCAGGGCACACCTCCTCCTTTTGTTGCATATTTAAACTGATACGCCTGTTCGTTTTCTACTGATTATTTTAACCAGTAAAAAATAAATGAAATATATTGTTACCCTTGGTTTTATTAATGATTGTAATTCTATCATGATGAATAAATGATTTTATCGGTGCATTGTCAGTTACTGATTGATGTCCTAATGATTTTGTTTACTTGAAACACTACGACTCATGGTGATAAGTATGTGTCACGATTACTTCTGATAATATTGATGTACTGTTGCTCTTTATACAAATTCCATAGTATTGTTTAGCATATAATATTTTGGATAAGAAATATGAAAATACATTCCCTCGGTTTCTGTCTCTGTCCCTGTCTCTTTCTCTTGTCTGTCTGTCTGTCTGTCTGTCTGTCTGTCTGTCTGTCTCTCTCTCTCTCTCTCCTCTCTCTCTCTCTCTCTCTCTCTCTCTCTCTCTCTCTCTCTCTCATTCTCTCTCTCACACTCTCTCTCTCTCTCTCTCTCTCTCTCTCTCTCTCTCTCTCTCTCTCTCTCTCTCTCTCTCTCTCTCTCTCCCCGTATATACGGCTGCTTATTGATATAACACCACTTAGTTAATAATTCTGGTCTTGTTTGTGTATGTTTTAGTTCAGAAAAAGGTGGGGAAAGGGGGGGGGGGGATTATGATGGCATCTCTCTCTCTCTCTCTCTCTCTCTCTCTCTCTCTCCTCTCTCTCTCTCTCTCTCTCTCTCTCTCTCTCTCAAAAGACACACACACACACACACACACACACACACACACACACACACACACACACACACACACACACACACATGTGGATGAAGGTAACAATGAAACGTAATACACCCACTAGAGCATTAAACTATACAAAAAAAAGTTTACCAAAAGGAATTAGTTTTAAATCACTAATTTTATGAAAGAAAATGGTTTATCACTATCTTTAGAAAAAAAAAAACAAACAAACATGGTCCTTTTTAACTGAGGTTATAACCCAGAAAAAATGCCTATATTCAGCATTAATGGAAGTGCCCTTAAGTTTGTGCAAAGTGTTAAGTTTCTAGGTGTTTATCTGTCTTCAAAACTTACCTGGAATCAACATATATACATCATATACTTGATAAAGCACGAACAGCATTACATTTTCTCAATATTATTAGTAAACAACGTTAGGGTCAAGATACTAATGCATTTTTATGTCTTGCAAACTCACTTGTTCGATCTCGTTTAATATATGCCCAAGAAGTTTTTCTTTAATGCCCCCAAGCACCTATTATCCAAACTTCAAAGCATAGTCTGTAAAGCTGTTAAACTGGCACTTGGGGTTCCAATACATACATGCTTCCAATCTAGGATCCTATAAAGAAGCGGGTGTTTTTCCTCTAGATGACAATAGGAAAAATTCTTGCGCTAAATTTATAGTAAAAGTCTTTTGCTTTTGATACATTTTGTAAGGAAGAAATTAGATTAGACTCCGCGAAAGATTTTGCTAAAAGAGCTAAAACAATACACTCTTTACAACCAATCAATTCATATGTCACCGATATAACCAATTCTAAAGAATTAAAATACAAAGAAATAGCCACTAAGCCACCTGTTTCATCAGTAGCACCCTGGGAGCATATTAAACCTACTTTTGATATTGACAATACAAATTTAAACAAAAATCAATCTCCAAATATCTTGAAAAAATTAGTAAACATAAGCATTGAAAACAAGTATACTGACTATATCATGATTTGCACAGATGGGTCTGTAATAGAAAATGGCAGTGCAGGATCAGCATTTTTTTTATTCCTTCCTTGAAAACATTAAAAAGTTTATATATTGGTAAGCATTATTCCATTTCACTGCTGAATTAATAGCCATTTTAATGGCATTACGTCACATTAAAGAGTTACCTTTAAATGTGTGCAAAATATGATTTTGTGTGGATTCAAAATCAGTATTATATGCTATCAAAGGTCAAAATACCAAGACACGGGTTGAGATGACACACGAAATAAAGCACTTAATACATCACTTAGCAAGCAAAGATAACAGTGTTACTTTTTATTGGATTCCATCTCACTGTGGAATTCTCTCTAATGAACAGGTAATGAAGCGGACAAGAGTGCAGCACGCAATGTTGCAGGGACAATTAAACTTAATGTTAAGCTAGATCTACATGAATATTTAATAATACTTTGACAAGTTAGCAAAGGATAATTTTGTTGACAAGTTGAAGACCTCAGATATACAATATTCACACAATTGTGTAAAAGTTTGTGACACACTGCATTCGGATATAATCATTAAGAGTTTAAGTCAAATCAAATCCAGATCAATTACGTCTTTGATGTTTAAGATTCGTCTAAATGCTCTCAAAACAAAAATTTGTAAAGATATTACTTGTGTTTGTGGGAGTCAAATTTCTACGAATCATCTGCTTCTGCACTGTCCTGCCATCAAAGCTCAAATGCTCAAAAAAACGGAGGCACTGCGTTAAAAACATAGAAATCCGATAACATTACAGAAAATAGTTAATGACCTTGATCTTCTTAAGTTGTTTTCAGAAACTTTGCATTCTAGTTCTATTGGTATTTTTTCTTTGATCCTTGTTGGCAATGTTGAGATTATTTTGTTCGTAGAATCCAAAACTTAAGTATGGCATTGATGTTGCGTGTACTCAAACACACTCCAACACTTTAAAAGAATCTCTCACATGCACGTTTTTTTTTTTTTTTTTTTTTTTTTTTTTTTTTTGTCTAATGTCACTTGAGGGTGAAGAGACGGTAAATTAAAGTACTACACACACACCACACACACACACACACACACACACACACACACACACACACACACACACACATGCACACGCACATACATCATGATAAATAGGTGTTATGATTATTGATGCTAGGAATTCATGTCGCAAACTGATAACTGATTGTAGTTCTGTTCATTCTCGTCTTGCTTTGTAACCACATCATGATTTTCTTTTATTTTTTTTTTTTTGATTAAAAAAAAATAATAATAATGGTGATATTATTGATGCACTGTGTTGCCTAATTATCATCCTTCGCAGCTTGTTGTATGTCAATATTTTTACAAAGCCGTGCTTTCTCTCTCTCTCTCTCTCTCTCTCTCTCTCTCTCTCTCTCTCTCTCTCTCTCTCTCTCTCTCTCTCTCTCTCTCTCTCGATAACAACAGAAGGATCGCTTATTCTGTCTGTGTGTGATGGGTGTTTGTCGTCTTTGTATCGATTTTTTTTAATTCCTGTTTGCTGTTTCATTTTTTTAAAACTTTAAATTCATCTATGCCTCAATGTTAGAGGAACAACTCGTCAACTTTTAATGTATTTGTGTAGGTATGTGTGCTTGTTTAAAAGTTTTGTTTCAGTAGCCAGTCATGCTTAGTCCCTTAGCGGGGCAAGAGCCGGATGAAAAAAAAGCATGGTTTGTATTATTTCTGTTACCCTTGGAAATAAAGATGATGATGATGATGATGATGATGATGATGATGATGATGATCATCATCATCATCATCATCATCATCATCATCATCTCTCTCTCTCTCTCTCTCTCTCTCTCTCTCTCTCTCTCTCTCTCTCTCTCTCTCTCTCATGGGTGGAACAGTTGTGATGCCTTTGCTCCAGAAGTTCAATAACCTCTCTCATCTACACCTACATTTTTTGAACACATGCAAAAGGGCTCATGTTCATGCACCAATCAATCCATACACGTGCCCCAACTTTCGATTCTATTGTTTCACCCTTTGCCTGTTTGTCAGTTTTAGATAGATGCCGGAGGAGGGAGGTGCTACATCTATATCAACCAAAGAGATGGCTCCATCCCCCGACATGATGCCAAGAAGGAATGCGAAGAACACGGTGCTTCTTTAGTCAGCATAGAGACTGAGCAGGAGCTGGAGGCCTTCAATGACGTCATGAAGTATAACGTTGATGACAAACTCTGGGTGGGGCGTCAAAGGCTGCGTACGGCAAAGGAAAGACATCGTGGAATACAATGTAACATCCTAAGTTATCCATTTTGGTCTGAGGCCATTTTTTGTCTGGTTTGTCAAATGATGTTCAGAGATGCGTAACATGTGACAAGTTGAACATGGCTTCGTGAGTATGGTGAGGGAGTAAACAACATCGTCGGGTGATTTGGGGAGAGCTACTTCGCTCTTGACTCTGATAGTTTCATTTCGTTTAAAGTACCTCTCTCTCTCTCTCTCTCTCTCTCTCTCTCTCTCTCTCTCTCTCTCTCTGAATATTTTATAATTATCCGGAGAAAGTGAATATGTAAAAGATAAAAAAAAAACATATTTCTATCAATCTTCCCATCAACATATCTACCTTCTATCTTTGTCTACCTATCTGTCCGCATATTCCTCTCTCTCTCTCTCTCTCTCTCTCTCTCTCTCTCTCTCTCTCTCTCTCTCTCTCTCTCTATGTGTACCTCAGTCGGTCAATCTATTTTTCGAACAAAGTAGTTGTTGGGGGAAAAAAAAAAAAACAAGTGTAGGACCAAAACAGGTGCAAAGTAACAATTTTCCGTCAAAACAAGTACAGAGTAACAATTTTCCGTCAAAACAAGTGCAGAACAACATTTTCCGTCATCATCGTACTAACTTGGCAAAGATCAAAACGAAAACGAGGTTTGGGAGTTAGGGAGGGTTTGTGAGAGAGCGAAAACGGAATGGAAAACCAGGGTGTTACATTCTAAATATAAATCCATTCACTGGCACACATGTGGAACTATTGTACTCCATCCTGAAAACAACCATTCACGTCACTCACTCAGAGGCCTTCCGTCCGCTGATTCGGTCTCATTAATGAGGCATTGATAATTGTGTCGGTGCTCCCTTGGCATCAGGTAGAGGTATACCACGGTCTGTAATTCAGCGATAGTCTGACCACCACGGGTTCAAAAAACAGAATCCAATGGCACGTTTAGCAGACAGTGAAGGGTAGAAAAATACAGGAGACGAAAGCGTTTTGACGGCAAATAATGTTGCTAGACTTCTAAATCATTATGTTGCAAAAATCAAATGTAGGGTTAAAATTTTGAGCCTGTGGTTGAAAATCCATTTTAGCATACAAAAGAGGTAAAAAAAAAAATATCAACAGTCAGAGTGGTTAGCTGTAGTTGTTAACACCCCAAGCATTGTCAGACTCCTGCGTGCTAACAGCAGCTACGATTTGTGCAGAACGGCATTTACCCAGATCTCCGAAGTGATCCAATATCCCACTGATTGGCCAAACAATGTAATATTGAACAAATTAGTAGTTGAGGTGGAGGGTGGGGCGGGAGCGTGCAAAAGTGCGGCTTGAAAGTTTCTCCTTCATTGCAATAATGATTTGGCAAAGATTACAGAAGTAAATAAATAAAAAAAAACTGATGGAGATGGAGGGGATTTGTGAGAGAAATGACATTGGGATGAAAAACTAAATCTTTACAATTCAAATATAAAAGTCTTCACAAGCGACATACGGGGACCAACTCAGTCCCTGCCATAGTCATGTCGACCGTTCAGATGTTTCTGCTGATTTGAACTTATCATTGATGCACGGCTGAGTGAATAAAGATGTATCACACTTCCTGTTTCTGTAATAATCGTACCACCAAGGGCTCAAAAACAAAATCCATCAACACTTAAAGCAACCAGTGAAGGTTAGAAATGAGACAAAAGCGCTGTAAGGGAAAAAAATGTTGAAAACTAAAAGTATACAGTAACAAACATCAAATGTAGAAGGAAACCTCTGAGACTATTGTTGAAAATGCATTCAACGCCATCTTGCGCTCAAGTGGATGAAGTAACTGCTTGTTCACTTTCGTTGTCCCGAGTAGTTTGTATCTTGCCTGACGAAGACGTAAGAGGTCGAAACGCGTCGTGTTTTGTCTCTGATTTGTTTGTTTACGGTTTCTTTTTGGCGTTACGATATATATATATATATATATATATATATATATATATATATTTTTTTTTTTTTTTTTTTTTTTTTTTTTTTCTTAAGATTTCCGCCAGCAGTCGCCTCACTTTGCAACTAGATCACATTTTATGCATGCAAAGGAGGTAAACAATGTCAACAGTCAGAGAGGTCAGCCGTATTGTTTAGCAACCCACCCAAAAAATTGTCAGGTAGCTACGTGCTGACAGCAGCTAAGGAATGTGCAGAACGGCATTTACGTGGACAAATGAGAGTGTGAATGAGCTGAGAGGATATTTAGAATGTACTGACTGGAATATGCTCACTGTTTCACGTCATATATATTCCTGCAGCAGCTGATTTAAAAGTTTTTATATGAAATTTTGTGAAAATGTCATCAACCCGATGAAAAACATCAAAATATTCTTTAATAACCCATGGATCTCAACGTCCATTAAAGTCGCTTTAAATGAGAGAAAAAAAAAAAAAAAAAAAAAAAGCTTTTCAGACACGGAATAGGAAAGGCAGAAATATGATTCAAGCCAGAAATACATGAGAACTAAAGACGAGACAAATGGTTTTATAAGAAAAAGTACAGCAGCGATTTCAGACGGGGAAAAAACGAAAGATGCATGGGATGGGCTAAAATCCTTACTGGAGAAACACATTTTTAAAAAAGGCGTTTGTCATATGACTATTCGGGAACAAACCGAATTTCCGAATAAACTGAACGAACATTACTGCCGTTTTGAAAGGGATGACCTGGGAGATGATCTGAACACAGTGGGTTTTACAGCTGCAGGAAAAAGGTCAAAGAACAGACTGATGACCAGGACTTTGAGATCAATGCTGACGTTGTTCAATCTTTGTTTTTTAAAAGTGAATGTTAGACAGGTAGTAGACCCAGACAACGTCACGGCAAATTGCTGAAGACATTAGTTGTTCTGCAAAAGTAATACATCTGTCATTTGAAATATAGATATAGAACGGAAGAATACATAGCTCATAAAATGTTGCGTGCTAAGATTCTGTTTAAGAATATTTTCCGTATCAGAAGCTGTTTGCAAACATGAATTGAATTTTGAGCACATGCTGATTTATACCTTATATTTCCATTGCTGCGATTAAACCTGCGTTGAATATTTACGTTGTATATTTCGTCACAGGCCCAATGGAAACTGCACAGAATTTTTTATTACATTTAGGTATTGCATACCTTCCCACTGTCAAGTTCAATGACACTGTTTTTCTATTGATGCGACTGCCTGATCGCCTGTCTGTCTGTCTGACAGTTTCTTTGTCTCTGTCTCCCTCTGAATGGTATTTGATCTCTCTCTCTCTCTCTCTCTCTCTCTCTCTCTCTCTCTCTCTCTCTCTCTCTCTCTCTGTATGTATGTATGTATGTATGCATGTTTGCATGTATGTATGTATGCATGTATGATGTATCAAAGTCAAAGTCAAAAGTCAGAATCACTTTATTATCTCAAAACAAGAAACTAGGACCAGGTGCAACAGATAAAATAGATGCGGCAGGGGATACTACGTGAAATAATCAATGAACAATTATCTGAGACGAAACAAAATGACCTTGCATTGCACCCACATCCCTCAACCTGCATACATAGATCCCAAGATCTTGGACAACATCACGACGTTAGCATTGTATGTTTAAAAGAATAGTAAACGATAATCATTAAACAATACAACACGCAGGGCTACAAACATATGGTAAACATGTAAACAAAGAACAAAAAGTGAGAAAATTCGTTTTCTTGATCCATGTTTCATTTCTGCTGTAGAGTAAAGTTTTCTTGGTGTGAAGAATGATTTCCATTTCTGACCCTGTTATGTCTGTGTGTTATTAGCAAATTTCAGAGCTTTAGTGAGTAGCTCTTCATCTATGGATGGGTAGAAGTCTACTATGTCGAATGTGATGAATACTGTGTTCTTCTGTTTGTTAAGTTTTTTGAACCATTGGATACTTTCATATGTGTTCTTCCAGAGGTTGTATTCAGTGTTGATTTTATGTTTTTTTATGGCTTTTTCTAAGATTTTCTTACTTATTTTGCCCAGTTCAGATTTAGATGGGTTTATTAGTCTACATGTTGGGTTGTTGTGGAAATTGGTTTATGGTCTTTAAGGGTTATGAAGGCTTCTTTTATTGCTGTTGTTTCCACCCTGTCACCTAGATCCATGTGGTGTACGAGTTCTTTTTTTTTTTTTCGGATGTTGTTGTGTATGGTTTTATCAGCTTTTTTTGTAGTTTTTCTGAATGTTTTTATCAAGAAGTTGTGAGTACTCGTTGGTTCCATTTTGTAGTAATTACTGGTTTTGTCAGCCTTCACGAATATATTTTTTGTCATTTTGTATTTGTTTTATTTCATTTTTTAATGATGTTTGGAAATCGTTGTTTGATTTTTTTTTGAATTCTATGTTGCTATCATTCTTTTCATTTTATCCTCGAAAGATTTCATTTCATCTATGGCCGGTGGAGATCGCCATGATTTGAAGCCATATGTGTTTTTGTCCTCTTTTTTTTGCATTCGGGTTCAGGAAGAAAAACGCTTTCCATCTCATGTTTCGTACGAATTTTTTCAGTTTGCTCTATTATCTTTTTAAGTAGAATTGCGGGTTGGAGAATGGTATATTTTTTTCAACAGATCTGTTTCGAGCGCTGGCTCTCCTCATGATGGTTTTGGGTCGCCTACTGCCGGTGTTATATAGCCCAATGTCACTGTTTGCACGTGCGGATTGGCTGCACGTGTTGGTCGGTTTTCAGGTTGTTTACAGTTCAGGTGCGTTTGCTGACAACGATTTCCATTTGTGCCTGCA
Source organism: Conus betulinus (assembly GCA_016801955.1). Lineage (NCBI taxonomy): Eukaryota > Metazoa > Mollusca > Gastropoda > Neogastropoda > Conidae > Conus > Conus betulinus. The sequence goes on from JADBJO010007079.1 coordinate 103,014, forward strand.
GTCGTTTACTATTTCTACTTTAGCATTTAGAGTTGCTAAGTGTGGTTTACATAGTATTAACCATTTTTCTGTTGAACATAGGTTGCATCTTTTTGAAATGTTATCGTATGGTGATGCCCTTTTTATGATTTCCAGGATATGTTATAGTTTTTTTTTTTTTGTCTTTAAGTCTCCCAATATATTTCCTCAGTTCTGTTTGGTTTTTGTATTTTTCTTTGTGAATAACTGTTTATGGTTTGCGTATCTGGTTTTACATGGATCAAGAAAACGAATAAAAACTCAACATTTGATATGACCATGGGATCGTACGACGGTGCCGAAACATGCAAACTGGTCGGACTGTTTATGCTATCCAACATCCAAAAACAACTCGGAAAGCAAGTCGGACTGTACAGAGACGACGGCCTCGCCGCGCTAAACAACATCCAAGAACCATTGAAAACAACAAAAAAGAACTGTGCAAAATTTTCAAAAAACCAAACTTAAGAATCACCATCGAGGCAAAACACAAAAAGGTAATGAACTACTTAGAGATAACACTTGACCTCAACAACCACATATATAAACCATACAAGAAACCTAATGACACACCCATTTATGTAAACATCAATAGCAACACCCACCATCTATACTAAAACCATACCCAATGGCATAAACAAGAGATTATCTAATCTGTCACATAATGAAAGAGTATTCAACAACGCAGCAGCAGAATACCAAGAGGCATTGCAAAAAAAGTAGTTACAGCTACAAACTACAATACAACCCAGATAACAACATGAACAAAAACAAAAAAGCAGGAAAAGGAAAATCACATGGTACAACCCTCCATATATGGACGAGGACGAAAAACAAACGTAGGGAAAGAATTTTTCAAAATTTTGACAGCATCCTTCCCAAAAGAACACAAATTGTCCAAAATATTCAAAAAGAACACCTTCAAACTATCATACTCATGCATGCCTAACCTGAAAAATATAATTCATCCATCCAACAAAATGAAAAGCAACACAGCAAAGAAGGGTGAAGAAAAGAAATCCTGGAATTGTACTAAAAAAGAACCATGTCCCTTAAGCAACAAACGCCTCTATAACAATATTGTATGCCAAGCCACTGTGACATATATATATATATATATATATATATATATATATATATATATATATATATATATATATATATATATATATGTGTGTGTGTGTGTGTGTGTGTGTGTGTGTGTGTGTGTGTGTGTGTGTGTGTTCAGCTATTGCGTGTTCCAAACCTCTAACGAAGTTCATATATATAATTTACTTTTGCCTCGAGTTTTCTTAAGAAATAAATTGGCTGTTTTCGAGTCAAGAAATCTGCCATGAGGTATATTCCGTTGTTGGTTCATACTTTTCACTCTATATTTTATAATTGTAAAACTGGCTCCACAAGGCGTTCTCTAAAATTCTGACCATTGACATTGTAGGAAAAAACACTATGCAGCCATTGAAGACCTTTACCCAAAATATGTTTTGATTTAAAAAAAAAAAAAAAATCCTGGTAGATAGATTTCAGTATAATCCAGAAGTGAAAAAAATAGTGTTCCAATAGTCTTTTCGTCGTGGCTTGTTGAATGATTTTTTTTTCATCCAAGATAATTTTCATGAAGAATCACGTTTTCAGTTCTGGAAGTCCGAGACCACTATTTCTGATTTGTTTTTGCATATGCAGGGTTTTTTTTTCGTTCATTTTTGACTGGTTTCGTATCACGTAAACAATGATTTGCAAAATCTGAAAGATGTCCGGTAGATTAGGTGGTATGAATAGGGAGCTACTTTTGATAAAATGATTAATTCTGAGATAGCTACCCTGCCGACAGGAGTTAATTGTCTTCGCATCGATATGTTGAAAAAATGTTTCACATCCGCTATCTTATTGCCTAATGGTAAATAGTTCAACAGTTTTGTAGTCCTTAGTAAAGCAGATTCCAATACATGTTTCATTTTTCCTTTTTGTGGTTTCCTCTCCAAAGCTACGTGGTCCATAAAACGGACTGCAGAATATTGACAGCTCCCCCACCTATTGGCACTACTTTTCTCAAGATTTAAAATGCATGCCAAAATGATCCATGATGTTACTACAAGGCTTAGCGATTCTTTACCGCCTTTTAAAAGAAATTCATAACTACCTGTATAATGATACATTTCATTATCAGCACTATCAGTGATTACTGCACGTATTTTTGCCTGTTATCAATGCTAGAATTTCAACACGTCAGATACGTACATGTAAAAATGGATCACCTCGTCTGCATCCTCTGTTGTGAACCACTTGAAAATATGCCCGTGAACGAGGATGCACGATTTAATTTTCATGTAGAAGATTTCTATGCATTTGCAAAAAATAAAAGATTTCAATAAATAAAATATCTAAGCTAACTGACTTTTTTTCCCCCCCGAAATCGATGTTTAACAGGAGGCCTTATAGCTTTTGGTCTTCTAACTATGTAACTGTATCATACATAAACCGAACGCTGTCTCCTATTTATCTGTTCTAAACAAAGTCTGTTTGATATCTGTTAATAAGATTGGTTAATGCCTTTTTTAATGGCTGGCTTTGCACGGTGATCTTACTCTGTTTACAATATTTAACAGTGAGACTTGCCTCCTGTTTTAATGAAGTGTCTTGGTGTTTCTTTCCAGAAACATTAATTTACTCCCTGTCTGTCTTTGAACGCAAGAAAGCTCACCCCTTCAAAAAACCTGTATTCAAGGCTCTGACTACAAAATATCTATTCCATTCCAAAAGCTGTTGAAATTTTCGCTATGAAACCATCTGTGCCAAGGCCTGTGTGTGTATGTGCGTAAGGAAGGGGTGAGGGGGGTCGCGGTAGTGGTGTGTGTGTTGTTTGTTTGTTTGTTTGTTGTTTTTTTCCCTTTATTATACCTCAGTTCTTCGATGATTCTTACAGGTATACAAACACTTTCCTCTGGGAGAGTGGCGTTCTGGTTCCCTTTCTGACTGTCGCAAGAGACTTTAATAGCAACACCCAGCAAGATGTGTGTGATTTGGGACGCCTCCGTGAACGGCTTAATAGAAGAAGAGTGCTACAGTTTGCAGAACGGCTCAATCTGTGAACTTCCTCCTCTTCCAGATGATCATCACAGTGGACCACCTGTCACACTCCCTGTCCCGGGCAGCATGACCATGGCAGGTGTTCATCTTGAAGAATGTCCGATGCAGCATCTGACTCATGAACTGCTGGCCTGTGATGTGGAGAGCCGATGCAGGGAACTGGAGAACGCAGAGACATGGTACAGGGCGGCTTGCAGTATGTCCCAGGGACTGACACAGCCGTACTTTTATTGTGACATACCCGGGGAGTTCGTGCCTTACAGTCTTGTCTGCAACTTTAGAGAGGATTGTTCTAATGGATGTGACGAAGACTTCTGTCAGCATCTTCCATGTGAGCAGAACATGATAGACTGTGGACAGGGACAGGTTCGAGCTCTTTCGTTTCTCATCACCTCTCCCCTTTATCTGGCCTTTTGTCTCTTAATCACTCTTTTCCAATCGACACGAAAGCAGTTACTTTGATATAGCTTGGTGCGCTGAATCTTCAGTTTACCCTCTTTTTGGTCATTGCCTGTCCCTCCTAGCCTTCTTACTTCCACACAGTTCCAGGGCCTCACCCGTGTACAGCCTCATTCAGGACAAAGTCTGTGGCGTTCCTGCCAACAGCAGTCCGTTGTTTAGACTTTTATTCACCGGATTTTAAACTCAACCTGCTCCTCTTCCTCTTTCTCTGAACCAGTATTTTCAGTTGAGAACAGGATGCAGCCACACTACAGAGTTCGTCTGTCTTTTATATGATCTTCAAGCTGGGGTTCTCGTGAACGGTGTGCACGAACGTCATACCATATTAACCAATCGCACACTATTACATGCAATCGCAATAAAGGCAAAGATTCGAATTGTGTGACTTCTCTACCTTTTAATGTGCCGTGTAGATATATGAAAACAATGACTCAAGTTCATCGACAATAAAGACAATCGACACATCTTTTCAGTCAGAAACTGTCTCCACTCACCAGCATTTTAAAATTTAAAGGCATGGGTCTCCCAATAGATGCATATCTATATCATTCACATGCACCAATTGCGATCACATGACTACCTACCAGGAGGATTATTTGGATATTGAGTCTTTCGAGGGAGGGTGGTGGTGGTGGTTGTCCATGCATGTAAAATGTAAAAGTCCATCATGAAGCAGATGTTTGCAGTGACTAGTGGATGTCTGAGTCACGATCAGAAACTGAGGATTGATTGACTGACGGACCGATGATCTTTGATACTGAAGAATGGTTCAGGTCAGTGTTAGTTTCATCAAGGAGGCATTCCTGCGTGGGGACTAGTCCATATACACTACAGTACATCCACTGAGTTCTGAGACCATGCTGCGCATGACTTAAAGCTGATGAGGATGACAAAACTCAAGGATGAAAATGTTAGGCCAAGGCCTAGACTTGCATTACGTCCTTCTCAAGAATACATTATTTCAACACAGTTCAACATAGCAACTCTATAATTCATTTTACGGTGACAAGCAGAGTGTTCATAATTATAAGAATGACCTAGTAGTCAACAGAGGGGAGCAAGAAAAGAGAAAAGAAAAAGAGAGAGGCAAAGTGGCAGGCAGACAGACAGGTTGGTGGACACACAGACTGACAGGAGGAAGGGAAAGAGGGAGGTAGAGAGAGAGTGGGGGGTGGGGGATGAGCGGTTTAAAGGAGTACATTACATGCTCAGACAGTGTCTTCAATGTGTGCTTTACAGAATACTTTGCAAACGGACGTTAATGATTTTACTCGAATGCTTTCATTACTGAGACACTAACTGAGTACGAAATATTTTCACGTGTTCATATTTGTAGGCACGGTGCAAGTGAGTTCCAGGCATATGGTCCATTGTAAGCTAGGCTTTTTGCATGGAATAATGTGTGGGTAGGAGAAAAGGAATTTGAGCAAGAAAGAGCTCTTTGGTCTTGTGTAAAAAGGCTGTTGATATAACATGGCATTGTATCTGTCAAAATTGTAAACTTGAATGATGCTTTGTTGAAATCAAGTTGTTTACTCAAAGGGAATGTGTTTAGTGCTTTTATTTTGTTTTAAATCCGCTGTTAGAGGTACAAACGGAAGGAGTAGCGTTGCTGCACATTTATGGAGAGAATTTAGGGGTGGGTGGGGGGGGGGGGGGGGGGGGGAACAGTACTAATTCCGCCAAATATTGTTGAAGCATAATTGATATGCGACATCGTGTGTGGGTTGATGAAACGTTTAAACGCAATAGTGTTGACTTAGCGTTTTAGCTGATATAACACGAACAGATTTTGTAGGGTGATCTTGCTCAGATTATTTAGATGAGATTGGCATTTAATTTATTTGTCTATAATTGCTCTTAAAGCACGATGCCCAGCAACTTAATCGATAGAGGTTCCATTCGACTGCAATTTTAGGAAAAAAAGAGCTAATTGGTGCTTTTGGCTGTGGTTATGATCATAGAGTTTTGTTTGGGTTGGGTGTATAACCAATCCATTTGAATTACACCAGCCTGACACTCTATTTAGACTTTCCTGGAGATGCGTTTCTATAATTTGATAATTCGCTCTCATTTGTCTGGAGTGACGAGTCATCATCATACAAAAGGAGTCGTGACATCTGATATGGATAATGGTAATTATTGATAAAGATGCAGAACAGGTGGGGGCCTTGCACGAACCTTGTGGTACTCAATGTCTGACAAAGTTTGAAGAGGAGGTGTTGCCATTTAGTAGCACATTCAGAGTCCTGTCATTGAAGTACGATTGGGATAATGACACTGTCGAGGAATAGTTCAAATGACATACAGCGTCTTTATAAGAATAGAACGATCAAAGAGATCAAACGCCTCTTCAAAGTTTAGAAAGACAGCTCCTCTCATTTGGGATTGGTCCATATATGAAACCCACGGTTCATGCATTCATGATAATACTGTGCGGGAATAATTAGATAGGAATCCAAATTGGAATGGGTTGGAATAGTTTGTTTTTCTCCATCAACGGTGATATATGTTTGTGTATGTGGGTTAAGATAGAGCTGATGGTGAGGATATAGGTCTGAAATTATTTGTTCTAACGAATTTTTTTTAATTCTGGAAGGGGAACCACCTAGGCAATTTTCAATGCCTGAGGAAAAACGTGAGTTTCAATGGATAAATAATACATGTATGTTAGAAACTCAAAAATGTAAGGCACAGTGAGTTTGAGTAATCATGCGGATTTATGATCGTGACCCATGGACATTTTATTGTTTGACTGCGCTATGGGCATTCCAAATTTATGTTCAGGAAGAGGAAGAATAGGGAGTGTGTTACTTGGATCAAAGCCTTTGTTTGCAAAATGATTTCAGGGAATTCGGTCACGTATGGTTATCAGAGTCTCTTACAATCTGTGAAGCTTGAGTAGAGAAGTATGACAACGACAGAAAGTGGTGTTGAATTTGTCCGGAGTTATGTTTATTATTGAATTTCGTGAATCTCTGTGCTTTCTGTGCACAATAGTACGTGTTGCCCTCTTGGGCACTGTGCTTTTTGCATCCGTAATCGATTGACTGAACTTCTCTGTTTTTGCCTTTTCAACTTCAGTTGAAACAAAGTTTCTTTTCTCTTTGTATTTGTCAAATAACTTTGCTTCCTTGAGTTGGTCACGAAAACGTATTTCTTGCAGCCATTCTGTTGCTAACCACGGGTTCATTTAGGAATGCGTAACTCTTCTCTCTTTTTATTTAACGGTGCGAGTTTATTTATAAAGGTGAGGAATGTTTGTTACCAGATCAGAAGGATAGTGCTACATCGATGTCTGAGTAGTCATAAGGTAAATGAGATGGGGAAATCCTTAGGTCAAGGAGATATGCTGTTTAACATAATATTTTGAAAGAATGGCATTAGAAGGTCATGTAACCTTCGGGTGGCGGTTTTAAA
>JADBJO010007079.1:115000-119921 GCA_016801955.1 Conus betulinus
TCAGCTTGTGTCGTGTCTGCAGGTTGCAGGTATCGCATAGTTTGAACTGGATTGTCCTTTGTGGTTCCCAGGATCAATCTCATTGCTTCATTTTGATTTTTTTCTAATTTGAGAAGGTTGCTGTTGGATAGAGTTGTAAGCCCTAATCCACAATCTATCACACTGGGTACAAGTGTGTGATACAGTCGGTAGAGATGGCGCTGTTAATGCCTTTAGCTGCCATTGCTTTCATGGCAGATGTCTTTTTTTTGCATTTAACAACAATACTCTCAACAAACTTTCTAAAGATTAGCATTCTGTCAAAACCTACACTCAAACAGCGTAGGTTGTTAGTTGATTTAATTGGTACTCCATTGAAGGAAACTGGAGAGAGTACTTGTCCTGATGTCTTGTTGTTGAGAGTGAAGACTGATGTCTGGGCTTTTGTAGGGTTGAAGGACAATCCAGTTTCTTGACACCACTGAGCAATGTTGTTCAACTGTTGTTGAACTGCTTTCGTTCTTTCTTCAGCATTTCTTTGATGTTTTGCAGATCAGGCTGTCATCTATAACTATCATCACTCGAGCATTTCCGTTTCTGTTGAGGTCTGCTTGGCCTTTAGTGTAAACATTGCACAAAACAGGGGGAAGAGGAGAACATTGAGGCAATCCCATAGAAAGTTTATGAGGCTCAGAAGTCCAGTCTCCAAATCGTAGGATGACGGTGCCGCTGCTATCCATCGTGTGAGTGTCTTACTGACTCCATAGTCAAGACGCAGTTCCATGAGAAGCGAGAACTGGGCTGTGTTGTATGCATCTTCCAGATCTATTGCAGCTGCCAGTGTTTCTTCCTTTCTTTGGAATCCTTCGTACACTTCATAGGCAAAAACCGGCCGCACTTTTCCCATGCACTTTTACCTGTTCTGTAGCCCCTCGATTTGATTGGAGGATTTGTCGGTTTTCAAGATCTCTTGCGAGTTTTCTAACTATGATACGTTTCATGAGCTTTCCTGCTATGTTTTGCATAATGAGTATGCGGTAACCATTTAGCTGATAATGACCTTTTCCTGACTTTCATAAAGCTTTCAGGTAGCTGTGTGTCCAGTTTTCTGTGACATAGCCTTTATCAAAACATTCCTGGTAGAGACTGAAGAGTTTTGGCTCTCTCCTCTTCTGAGAGCTGTTTGAGGTCTGCATGCCGTACTTTGTCTGGTCCTGGAGCGCTATCCTTAGTGCATCTAGCTATTGCGCGTCATCAGTTCAGATGTTGTGATTTCATCATCAATGCCAGTCTGAGCTAGGTGTTGGTTTAAATTGATCATTTTTTTTTTCTTCCTTTCCTTCAGATTTCTTTTATCACTCTGTTCTATGTAACGTTTAAGTAGAGCCGACCCTTTCTCTCTAAAGTTGTCTTCAGTTTTGTGATCCCATCAGCGTCTAAGATATATGGGGTTGCGTTTGTTTTTTTTTTTTTTTTTTTTTCCTTCCATGCGACTATAAAAGTTTCAGAACTGAGTCAGTGTTGTGTCATAGTTAAGTGTAAGACAAAACTGTTGCCACTTGGTTTCTTTTGCTTCTTCAGCTACTCTTTCGAATTGTTCAGTCTTTTGATTCATGTCTGTTTTAATAGCTACATCGGGGCAGGCTTTTTCTTCTTTCTCTCTGTCAAATTCACGCCAGGTGGATTCACCGTGACCCCACTACCAGAAAACACAACGCAGTGTCCAGACACTCATTTTCAGTGTCACGATGGTGGCTACTGTCTCCCTGTCTATGTCCGCTGCAATGACATGATCGACTGTCCAGGTCATGAAGACGAACTGGTTGTATTAAATTTTACAGGACGTGCCCAGGGTTGTATCGATGTCGATACCGTGACCAAACGATCTGTCTGCACATGAATCACCTGTGTGATGGTCTGCCACAGTGTCCACAACATGATGATGAACTGTTGTGCAACATTCCTTGTCCTGAGGCATGTCTTTGTTACGGTCTTGCCTTCACCTGTAACCAGACTTTTCACATCAGCTCTTTCCCACAGATACGCTACCTGGACGTCTCAGGCAGTGGAACACGCAATGCGTGATATCACTGACAACATCATGTTGATCCCCCTAGGTGTAACGGCGTGTGGATGGAGAGTTTAACAGAAGTTGCTTTACCGAATCTCCATAGTTTGGATCTTAGCCAGAATCTACTTCATTCTGTCAATTTTAGCCACTTTGCAGGAATGCCCACCTGCGGAGACTGAATCTGGCAGGTAACCCCCTATCTATCAGGTGGTAACATCTATGTCCAAGAACAGTACTCACATCCATCATTAGTGATGATCAATATCTCCCATGTCCAAATGGAGTCTGTAAATATGAGCATGCTGTCAGCCGTAATGCCAAAGTTAAAAGTTCTGGATCTGTCCTGGAATGATATAAAGGTCCTTGAGGAACAAAAACTTGTTTCATAAATCTTCAGGTTTTGAACTTACAGGGTTGTCCTGTCATTGATTTTGCTCCAGCCTTCATGAAACACATGACAGATCTCCTGCATGTTTTGGCAGATAATTTCAAACTGTGTTGTTCTGTTGTTTTGCCAGACAGCTTCCGAGGTGAATGTTTGGCTCCGTCTGACGAAAATCTCGTCCTGTGATGACTTGTTGAAGTCTCTGGCTTATCGTTGTGCCCTAGGGGGATTTGCTGTGCTTGCTGTTCTTAGGAACCTGAGTGGGTTTGTGTATCGCATGTATATTTTACCCAAAAAACACCAAGACTGGTTTTCTAATTTTTATCATTCATCTGTGTGCCTCTGACTTTTTAATGGGGGTGTATCTAATCTTCATTGGTGTGGCAGACCGCATATATGCGGGTACTTATATTTGGAATGATACTGCATGGAAAAAGAGTTTTGCTTGTAGCATTGCAGGATTTTTATCCTTGTTATCATCTGAAGTGTCAGCATTCCTAATCTGTTTGATCACTTTAGATCGCTTCCTTGTGCTTCGGTTTTCCGTTCAGTCACATCCGGTTTGGAGCCAGATCAGCTCACATAGCCTGTGCCATCATCTGGGCATTGGGACTCGTGATGGCATCTGTGCCTCTGCTCCCTGTTGTCTCACACTGGGAGTTTTTCCACCAGACAGGTATTTGCATTCCACTGCCTGTCACCAGAGCTGACTTTCCTGGTCACATTTATTCGTTTGGCATCATGATCATTTGCAACCTAATCCTCTTTATGACGATTGGAGTGGGTCAGTTTCTTATCTACTGGTCGGTGAGGAGTAATGCGCTTTCTGATCAGCTAACACCCAGACCAAAAACAAAGGCAACGAAAGCGTGCAATCCAAAGAATCGACTATCGCCAGGCGCCTCCTGTCCGTTGCAGTGTCTGATTTTCTGTGTTGGTTTCCTGTTGGTCTGTGTGGGGTTCTGGCTGCCAGTGGTGTCGCCATTCCAGGAGAAGTCAACGTTGGAATGGCCGTTTTTGTGTTGCCACTCAATTCAGCACTCAACCCTTTCCTGTACACTTTGAACATAATTCTAGAGAAACGGCGTAAAGCACAGGAACTGCGTTTTCAAAAACAGCTAAGCATTCAGTTAAAAGAGTAAAAAAAAAAAAATTAAAAAAAAAAAAAAAAAAAAAAACATACATTGGCACTATGCATCTGGGCAGTAAGCTTAGTAAATATTTGTCAACTGCATTTCGATAAGAGCATATTCTTCTTTTAAATCTTGTTTGTTTGTTGTTTTTTTTTTTCTTTATCCTTCCCTGCGCTTCAAACTTCAGTCCTATATATACAATTATTTCTAATTATATGTCACAATCACATCTATCCCGATTTACGTCATAATGACCAGTGGTCAGTGGCACTGACCACTAGTCATCTGCATTGTACAAGCTAAGGTACACAGATACTCAAGAGACTCTAATAGCTGTAAAATAGTTAAAAGAGGCAAACCGGGATGAAACAACAACGGTACTTGGTCACAACGACACGTGGTCACAACGACATTTTGTCACAACTACGCTTGGTCACATTGGCACTTGTCACATTGGCATGCAGCCGTCTTTCTTTCCCACGCATGCACGGGCGTACTCACACACCTGAATATTGACCCACGCATGTAAGCTAGCGCGAGAAAGTTTTTTTTTTTTTTTGTTTCAAGTACACGCGGGAGTACATTATGATATGTACTGACAATTGTCATTGCTTCAGAAGACGCATCGTGAGTGAGAATTCATGAAGGTGCAAGCATCTATCGACAGCCCCCATCTCTCTCTCTCTCTCTCTCTCTCTCTCTCTCTCTCTCTCTCTCTTCTCTCTCGTACCTACAGGGAATGATAAGAAACATGGACAGCGTTCTTTCTGTTTAACCGAGAAAACGTGCAGTTGACATCCAGCAGCAATTCAGCTGCGGAGAACGGAATCTTGTTGACTGTGGATAGACTTTTTTGGCAGTTCACAATGAGAATCACATCGGGTATTCGACGTTAGTTAATTTGCTTCCTTGAATTGGATTCCTCATCGCGATGTTGTTTTCCGACATTCATGTCTGTGTTTATCTTTGACATTTCATTTTCGAACATCCCCACCCCTCTCTCCGCGCTCTCGCTCTCTCCTCGCTCTCCTCTCCTCTCTCTCTCCTCTCTTCTCTGCGTCTCTCTTCTCTCTGTGTTGTGTGTGTGGTGTGTGTGTGGTGGTGTGGTGTTCGTTTCTTGAGGAATGATCACCCTTGGTCTAGATCCCAACTTGTCAGATGGGAATCCGGCGGCGGTTCGCCATCGCATGGGGGTAAACAACATGGCCATTTAGACCAGGGTGACCCGGAACGCTTTAAAAAACCCTAAACTACAACACCGGTGCAGTTTTTAACAGTTGGCCATGAATATTGTGTTTTTGCCCCGCAAAAAGGTTGGTTCCCCAACGACTTCATCAGCTGAAGCGTGACTAG
>JADBJO010007080.1:0-2500 GCA_016801955.1 Conus betulinus
CAGCTTCAGTCTATTGAAATCTCTCTATGCTCTCTATCTCTTCTCATCTACTCCTTATCGCTCTCTCTCCTCTCTCTCGGTTTCCTGATCTCTTTTATGTTTCATCTGTCCTTCACCCCCTCTTGTTTTTTTTTTTTTTTTAGTTGTCCATTGTTGCGTCTGCTTCTGGATCTCTCTCTTCCTTTCTGTACACCCCAGCATAACGATTTTCCCCCCACATTCCATACCCACAACAACGACATATAATCGCACTAACTCCTCCGATTCACACACACGCACGCACGTGCACGCACGCCCCCCCCACCAGTTCTTTTCACCGCCCAACAAACCAACACACCACACATTACTTTCCACACACACACAACCAAACACTTGGCCTTATACATCTCTACTCCCAGTTACTTGCACCTTAGCACTCACCTCACCCATAGCTTTTTTGTTTCGCTGCGCATCATGTTTTGAACAGACAAAGGAAAAACGGTAGTTGGTGACTATTATACAGACGTGTGAAGGTCATGGTGAAAGGGATGCGATCCCGTTTCTCCTGCATCAATTCGCAAATTCGATAACCATTATAATTGTTATTATGTTCAACGGTTTGTAAAACGTGTTTGTGGTAGTGGCGTCTACCCTTGAAAAAAAAAATCTTCTCTACAAGGCCTTAAGATTCTCTCTACAAAGTTCAAAGTGACTGTTCATGTATATATTTCATTTTCCGTACGGGAGAAATTCCTCGCGCTGTTTGCAAAAGCGACACTTCTCTGAACCATCTACACAGTTATTCCAGATCTATGCTTTTTGTTTTCTGTTTCGCTATTTTGTGTCTGTGACAGTTTGTTGCTGGAATTCCCTTCACGTGCGCTCTCGAATTTACTTTTTTTTTGTTTTTGTTTTGTTTGTTTAACGCTGTCATTGTCCAAATTTCTCCTACTATGGCCCCTACGCTGCTAATCTGCGAAGATAAAGCCTTCTCATACACATTTTTTATGGGCTCCCCCCCGCCCGCCCCGCATCCCCCCCCATAACCCTTATTTTTCTCACTATCACTCTTTAACTTTCCAAACATAAATATCCGGACATTAAAAGCACAGGTCCGCTTTGTTGACGGATATATGATTTCAACTGCAATTTGAAACGAAAGTAAATACCAACTGAGGCAGGGAACAGCCGAAACGATTAAACAACAAACACCATTAGGGGAGGTTTCCTTGTTTGTTCTGTGTGCTCTGTGCTGTCATGTCTGCTAGGCGATTTGGTGTCGTCAGCAGTATTCCTTTGGAGTTGACGGTGGCGTGTATTTGTTTTCTTTCCCTGGGAACAAGAGTTACCCTACTTATGCACTTTTAATGGGTTTTTTTCCCATTTAAATAAATCTGTAAGATATGATAAAAAAATATCAAGCAAATTCACAGTTTAACATAAACAACTCCATCGAGCCTTTTGTATTTATCAGTTAGTGTGTAGCAATGTTGTAATTACATTGTACACTCACAGTATTTCATGGTATGTGTTGTTACAATAAAACTGTGACTGATTCTAATCTGAAAAACATTTTTTTTCTGTTTGATTTCTTGAATTCTATGCAATTTAAAAGAACATATCTTGCATTAAGTACCATGTCAAGTCCTCTCCTTTTAAACAGACAGCAACAGTGCTGGTGTCTCTCTGTCTCTCTCTGTTTCTCTCTTTGCATACATATGTCTGTCTGTCCCGTCCCGTCTGTCTTTTCTGTCTCTTTCTGTCTCTCCCTTTCTCTCTGAGTGTGCACGCATCCACGCCCTTTCGTGTTTGTGTGTGTTCTAAAGAGTGACTATGACGTGCTGACAGTCCTGATATAGCCCTGGCTATAACGATATGAACATGAATAAAGAGCGTGTGCGTGTGTGTGCGCGTACGTTCGTGTGTGTGTGTGTGTGTTGTGTGTGTGTGTGTGTGTGTGTGTGGGTGTGTGTGTTGCGTGCGTGCGTGTACATGTGTGTGTGTGTGTGTGTGTGTGTGTGTGTGTGTGTGTGTGTGTGTGTGTGCGTGCGCGCGCGCGCGCGATTGTGTGTGTGTGTGTGTGTGTGTGTGTGTGTGTGTGTGTGTGTGAACAATACTATGTCCACAGACGGAGTACCGGTGTCTGTGTACAAGCCAGCAAAGCTGAATCCTGTCCCTACCATCCTCATTTACTGTCACGGGGGCGGACTGGCGGCCGGCTCCCGCAACGTCAGTGCGACTACGCTCAAGACCCTCAGCAAGTGAGTCTCCCCTGAAGACCCATTGGTGTGAGAGCTGGGCAGGATCCTCCAATCAGGTTGACACGATTTATGATGCATGGGACAAATCATGGCGGAACATTGTTATTTATCACCTCTGGCCCCAAAGAAGTCAATGATTGCGCTATATCGAAGCTGCACCTGAAACAAGGTCATTCAGTTTGGTTTTCTGTTTACCTGTCTCTTTTACGATGAGTCAGGCCAGGCAATTTGCCAGTTTATGTCAACTTTCTCCTGAGAGG
>JADBJO010007080.1:7500-10000 GCA_016801955.1 Conus betulinus
AACTAGGAAAATTGTTGTTATAGGCTTTTTTACAGGTAGTGTGATGTCATAGTTGAGTACGTGTGCAGTTTTTTGTTTTTAACCAAGAATCGCCAAGGCGGAAGGCAACAGTAAACAAAAGATATGGGGTAAAGTGGGAAACTTTTAAAGGAAAACAACTCCCTTAAACCAATGCTGTTCAATCGAAATGGGATCGGTACTTCAACATTTGTTTTCATGTTTTTCTTTTCTCCAGCAGTCGTTATACTTTGAAACTTACATTCTTTGAACTGGCTGTCGCCTTTAGAGCTGCTGTCCTTGTGTCCTTTTCCTTTCGTTTTGTATCATCAAGTATGGACTTAAATATGTTTCTTTAATAAATATTATTGTTCATGACTCTCTATTGGTAATTAATTTCTTTACATCATTATCTTTCCCAAGTAGTGGTGTGCTACTGACGGAAAATCGTAAGATATACTTGGAAAGGAGATCATCACATTTGCCACCTGGAATCTACGATCATTCAGGCAGGCAGGAAAAATGAAAGAACTGACCTATGAAAATTGACACCATCCAGCGACCGTACTAAGAGTAGCCACTGCAGTGTTTATACAGGGTGCTATTGGCGAACGGCCCTATGCTTCAGTTGGAGTCCGTCAGGCTGCCTTCTACCTTGTTCACATTTCAGCATATACCTGGAACACACATTGGCTAATGGACATCAAGAACATGTTGATATTAAAGAACGAACCGTCACCAATCTCCGATTAACAGATGACATCGACCTGATCGGCACAGACCAGCTTGTTGAATGGCTGGATGAAACATCAAAGATAGGACATGGAATCAGCGCCGAGAAGACCAAGCTGATGGACAGCCACAACATCACCATCAGTATCGGTGAATTTGTCAAAGGTTAGAAGCTACAATCATCATCAACAATTCACGTACTTGGGATCCATCATTAGCAGCAAGAATCCAAACGAGATATCTTCTCAAGGGCAGCAAAAGAACCACAGCACTGCCCAGACTAAAGTCTATATGTAAGGACAAGCACATCTCCATGATGAACAAGATTAGGCTTCTATGTGTTCTGGTATATTTAATTTTACTCTACGCATGCAAGACATGGACACTTACAGCGGATTTGGAAAGGTGAACCCAAACCATGGAAATAAGATGTCACCACAAGAGACTAAGCGTCACATAAACTGATCACATCATCTATGAATAAGTACGCCATATCATCAGACTGCATACAGGAATGTACAAAGAACTACTGACAATCAGGAAAAGACAACAACGTCGGTATGTCCACGTAAGAGGATCCTGGCCAAAGCAGTGCTCCAGGGAACTGTTGAAGGAGGGAGACGATGGGGAAGACAGGATAAAAGATGGGTTGGCAACAGTGCAGAGTGGACAGGGAAAACATTTGCGGAGTACCCTGGCCTTAGCTTACAACCAAGCAAACAGGTGGAATCTGGCGAACTGTTCTTCAGCGTGGTGCCCCAGTGACTCCCAAAAACAGTCAAGGGAGAATGAGATTAGGCTCGTGTTAGTCATGTTCATAGGGCGGTTCAGCACTTCAACATGCATTTCGTGTATGAAATAGGCGTCACCTGGCACTTTGTTTTGTGTGTTCTGTCGTATTTCTTTCTTGCAAAATTCCAAAAGTATACCCTCAAGCACTGTTTACAGACACCTGTCTCTGGTGACACTCTTCTAACTAGGCCACAGAGATCAACCATATATACCATGGCTGATTCTGCCCACAGGTGGGAAGGAGGACAGCGCGGTGGGCTTTGGAGGGGACAGCGCAGGGGGATATCTCACTGCCTGTGTGTCTCACGACGTTCCTGGGTTGGCATTTCAGGTGAGAGAAGTGACAGTTTCAGGTGAGAGAAGTGACAGTTTCAGGTGAGAGAAGTGACAAGTGACTGGTTCAGGTGAGAGAAGTGACTGGTTCAGGTGAGAGAAGTGACTGGTTCAGGTGAGAGAAACGATAGTTTCAGGTGAAAGGAGTGCTGAGTTTCAAAGAGGAAGGGACAATAATGGGATGAACCCGAAAAGAATTCGTTTTGAAGACCAGTGGTAACAGACTACACCTATCTTCTTTGTATCCGAGATGGGGTGGGTTGTAAAAGAAAAGAAACTGCATGAGACACTGGTCTGTGTAAAGGTTGACTTTATTTTTGATCTGTGTCGCTTACATTTTCCTCACTCGTCCTTTAGGAACACACATGTTTTCAAGCGATTTTATCATGCTGCTTGGATTACTGAATCACCCTTCCACCAGCCCCAGCCCTCCCTTTCCTACGCCCCCCCCCCCCCCCGCAACATCACCACCACCATACCCCCTCCGTCTTCGCCTTTTACCTCTGCCACCACCACCCCCCTCCCCCACCGTCCTTCTTTCTGGCACATACCAGCATGTTCCTATGAACAGAATGAATGCTGGTTTCATTGATTTTTACCCTGCAGGTTGGCAGCACTTACGAGATGTATGTATGTACACACACAC
>JADBJO010007080.1:12500-20000 GCA_016801955.1 Conus betulinus
TCTAGCAAGGGATTGGATTGTGAAGAATAGCTTTGTTTTGATTTGTAAAGTATCGCATTGCATTTTGTTCTTTAGAGTGACATTGTATTGTGACTGTTGTGGACGAATGTCATCAAGGTCGGGGGATATTGCGTTAAATCACGTAAGGGCTTGCGCATCGTATTGCGTAATGTTTTATTGACTCATACTGTGTTGATCGTAATGGCTCAGTGTTGTTTGCACAGTATTAAATTATATTGCAGTGCAGTGCAGTGTCATGCACAGCATCGTACTGTGATACATAAACTGACTGTTTTTTTTTTTTTTAATTGCCGGTGTAACAGCCTATTCTTTACCGCCCCCCCCCCCCCCCCCTCTCTGGAACTTACCCTGGGGTAAGTCTGGGCTAGCCTGATTTTACCCCCAGGGTCATTCCAGGACTAGCTGGAACTTACGCCCCACCCCATCTTAGTTGGACCTGTCCCCCCCCCCCCCCCCCCCCCTCCCCCCCACCAGTCATCTACAATGTATAAGGTACACAGGCACTCAGGAGACACTAATAGCTGTAAAAATAGTTAAAGTCTCTGATATACATCAAAGTGACTAATGGTCAGTGACACTGACCACTGGTTGTCTGCATTGCGCAATGTATACAAACACTCATGAGACGCTGATTAACTGTAAAATAGTCGAAAAATATCTGATTTAAGTCATAGTGACCAGTGGTCAGTGGCACTGACCACAAGTAATCTGCATTGTACAAGGTACGCAAGCACTCGGGAAACACTAATTAGCTGTTAAATAGATGAAATATCCGATTTACGTCATAATGACCACTGGTCAGTGGCACTGACCACTAGTCCTCTGCATTGTACAAGCTAAGGTACACAGGTACTCAAGAGACTCTAAAATAGCTGTAAAATAGTTCAAAGAGGCAAACCGGGATGAAGAACAACGGTACTTGGTCACAACGACACGTGGTCACAACGACATTTTGTCACAACTACGCTTGGTCACATTGGCACTGGTCACATTGACATGTAGCCGCCGTCTTTCTTTCCCACGCATTCACGGGCGTACTCACACACCCGAATATTGACCCACGCATGTAAGCTAGCGCGAGAAATGTTAATACGTATCTGTTAGTGAACCAGGGGTGTGTGTGTGGGGGGAGGGAGTTGTTGGGGAAGTAGGAGGTCCATCAATTGAGAAGAGTCTAAAACTATACTTTGTCTAACCCAACTGACTGTACATAGGAAATGGGAGAGGGAGTGTAAATATGCAGGCTAACACATTTTTTTTCTAAGGCGGGTGTGCGTGTTGGGAAAAGGCAGATGAAAAACCCTGAATAACCTTCCTTGTTTGAAGAGTGGGGTGGGGTGGAGGAAGATTCCAAATAGTCCTAGACTGAACCTTGGGAGGGGGGGGGGGGGGGGGGGTGTGCTAAATCTAGGCTAGCCAAACTTACCACCCAGGGGGTAAGTTCCAACTGGGGGGGGGGGGTAAGTTCTAGCTAGTCCTGGAATGACCCCCCGGGGGTAAAAGCAGGCTAGCCCAGACTTACACCGGGGTATACTCCAGAGGGGGGGGTAAAAACGGGCTGTTACACCGCACTGTATTGTTTTCCCTGTTAATGTGTTGTTTCTATGCACTGAATTCCTTCCAGCCGTGGCAAACTATTCGCATCGCGTCAGGTTACATCCGTCTGAATCGTGTAGTGTTGTTTGAATAGTGTCATATTGTATGGTGTAGCACTGTATTGTGTCGTGTTGTATTGATCCCATGATCAGAGTGTGTTATGCTGTGTTGTGTTGCATATTGAATCGCATTTACGCATGGTGTATGGTGTGCTGTTTTGAGGAGTCCCCTGGTTCTTGTTTCAGATTTTGGTCTATCCACAGACAAATCTCACTCTGTCCTCTCCCGCTTGCACTGAGTTTCGCTGAGATACCTTATTTCAATCTGAAAGCTATTAAATGGTAAGACTTTCACTCTATCTCTCTGTCTCTGTCTCTCTCTCTCACTCTCTCTCTCTCTCTCACTCTCACCCTTCCTCCCCTCTCTCTCTCTTTCTGTGTACACGCGTTCGTGCATGTGTGCGTTGTGTGTCCAAGCGCGCGTACACTTCTGTCTGTGTGTGTTCTGTTTTATGTGTGTGTGTGTGCTTGCCTGCGTGTATGTGTGTGTGCGCGCGCGCGTGTGTGTGTGTGTTGTGTGTGTGCGTGTGTGCGTGTATGTGTGCGTGTTTGGGTGTATGTTTGCGTGTGAGTATGTGTGTGTGTGTGTGCTTGCGTGCGTGTATGTGTGCGTGTGCGTGTGTGTGTGTGTGTGTGTGTGTCATATATTAAATCTGCAGAAACCGGCAGCATAAGCTACGGACATCTGTTCATCTTCCTCTTTCCACAGGTATATGGAGCAGTACCTGCACAAAGACAGTGAGAAAACGGACCCCGCGATTTCCCCGTATTGCAAGACCTTCTCCTCCAAACTGCCCCCTGCACTGTGCATTCTGGCAGAGTTGGATCCCCTCAGAGACGATGGCCTGGGTAACTTCCCTTGCATACTCTCTCTCTCTCTCTCTCTCTCTCTCTCTCGTTTCATTTTTTTTTCTCACCCCAAACAGCCACAGCGTGTGCTTCTGTTGCGGTTAGCAAAAGGGTCAGGGGAGGGAACGGAGTATGAGGAATGTGTGAAGCTGGCGGATGGGGAGGGTAGCTGGGTGGAGAAAGGGGCAAGTTGGAAGAGAGGGGCGTTGGGCTTCAGAAAGCGCTATATGTAAATGTCCACTGTTGTAACAAGGAACATATTTTTTTTTTCTCACACGTTTGAAACAGTTGCATATAACAAGGAAAGTAGTATTATTTCCTGTTCATGATCAAACAATCGCATACACATAATAAGGTAGGAACGATTTGTCTTCTATCATAAAACAATAGCAAGCACACACAATGGAAGTTCTTTCTTTCCTCGTCTACGATAGAAACTATAGGCCTAACGTTCACAAACAACAACAACAAACAACAAAAAACCTAAAAAAAAATTGTATCTTTGTTCTCTCCCATGACAAAGCAATTACATTGCAACGTCAACGTAAATTATGACGTCAACGTGAAATTACACAGAAAGCTGACGTAAAACAAACAAACAAACAAACAAAAGCAACGGGAGCGAGCGAGAAAGAAAAACAGCGAGGCCTGAGTGCGGCCTGGGAATGTTTTGTTTTTGTTCTTCACTGTCTCCGTCAAGTGACGTGGAGAGGCTGACCGCCAAGTCGGTAGTTCGTCGTAGTTTGCTGTACCCTCTGGGATTTCATTTTAACTGTGGTCGTCGGTAGTTCGATGTAGTTTCCTGTACCCTGTGACTAGTGTGAGACTTCGCTTCAACTGTATTCGTGGGCGGCTCTGCTTGCCGTGTGGATACCCTGGTTGGTGCTATAGACTGTAGCTTGGGCTCTGCTTGACGTGTGGGTACCCTGGTTGGTGCTATTAACTGTAACTTGGGCTCTGCTTGCCGTGTGGATACCCTGGTTGGTGCTATAGACTGTAACTTGGGCTCTGCTTGACGTGTGGGTACCCTGGTTGGTGCTGTTAACTGTAACTTGGGCTCTGCTTGTCGTGTGGGTACCCTAGTTGGTGCTATTAACTGTAGCTTTGGCTCGGTGCAGCCTTGTGTGTGGACTGTGTCTGTTAGGACACAACTGACAGTACCAGCGAGATTTGAGCTGATGAGTTTATACTAAAAAAAAAAAGAAGTGAAATATTGATCTGCACGCTGTGTGGTGGCGTGTATTGATATCCGACTGTTAAAGTTCCCTTCATATTGAGATCTTATTTTATGTGAGATATTGATCTGCACGCTGTGTGGTGGCGTGTATTGATATCCGACTGTTAAAGTTCCCTTCATATTGAGATCTTATTTTATGTGAGATATTGATCTGCACGCTGTGTGGTGGCGTGTATTGATATCCGACTGTTAAAGTTCCCTTCATATTGAGATGTTAGTTTATGTGAGATATTGATCTGCAAGCTGTGTGGTGGCGTGTATTGATATCCGACTGTTAAAGTTCCCTTCATATTGAGATGTTAGTTTATGTGAGATACTGATCTGCACGTTGTGTGGTGGCGTGTATTGATATCCGACTGTTAAAGTTCCCTTCATATTGAGATGTTAGTTTATGTGAGATATTGATCTGCACGCTGTGTGGTGGCGTGTATTGATATCTGACTGTTAAAGTTCCCTTCATATTGAGATGTTAGTTTATGTGAGATATTGATCTGCACGCTGTGTGTGGTGGCGTGTATTGATATCTGACGGTTAAAAGCTCCTTGCGTACTGATATCTAAGTTAATGGAAAATATTGGTCTGCACGCTGTGTTGTGGCGTGTATTGATATCTGACGGTTAAAAGCTCCTTGTGTGTACTGATATCTAAGTTAATGGAAAATATTGGTCTGCACGCTGTGTGGTGGCGTGTATTGATTTTTTCATAATGTGTTGATGGTTCAGGAACCATATAAAGAAAGAAACGTGATTTGTGTGTTGCCTGGCTATCCACGTTCGTATGGCGTGGGTGTGCGTAGGGAAGAATTGTTACATGCATCCAGACGAAAGTGAAAGTCAGTCAAACACACAGCACCACACCATCCGTAACAAACATACGCACGACAAGGAAGGTATTTTTTCTTCCGTGATATACCAGTTACATACACATAACAGCAGAGATTCATTTCCTGAACAATTAAGTAGAGGGGGAAAATAAGTCAGTCATTCCCCTGACCGCTGGGGTCGTTGGGGGAACGTGATGAGGCAGTCGCCATTTCTCTCCAGGCTCTTCTGTTGTTGGCTGTCTTGAGGAGGTCTGGCATGGTCATTTTGGTCCAGTCCTTTACATTGTCAGACCAGCTCTTTCTCTGCCGTCCTCGTCTGCGCCCTCCTTCAACGGTACCTTGAAGGATGGTTTTGGAGAGATTGTTGTGACGAATGACGTGGCCAAACCATGCCATCTTTCGTCGTTTGACGGTTGCCAGAAGTGGTTCGTGGGGCCCAACTAGGTTAGTGACCAGGTTCCGCACATAATCAATGATTATGTGCAATGATTATGTGCAGAAAATAAGTGCAGCTTAACAATTCCATGATAAAATGATGACATAGATAATACAAGGAAGGAGTTCTTTCTTTCCCATGATAAAACGATAATGAATACAAAACACTATTTTTTTTCTCCTCCACGATGAATCATTTGCATGCATCTAACAAAGAACTTTTCTTTTTTTCTCTCTCTCTCATGATGAAACAGTCGCGTGACATAACCATGAAGGTTTTTGTTTTTCTCTTCCACGATGAAAAAAACATATACACATAACAAGGAAGATTTTGTTTTTTTTCCATGATCAAACAATTAAAAATAATTAGGAAGGTATTTTTCCTCTTCCGTGATAAAACAAACACAAACACATAACAAGGAATGTATGTTTTTTCTCTTCTACGATGAAACAAGTACATGCACAGGAAGTACCAGAAGCAGTATTTGAAGTAATGTGCACGTAATGACAACGAAAGTCATCGCCTTTGATCATTACCTTCACTGAGCAGGTTGTGTTGTCACTTTGGCTGGTTTATCTGTCGGTCCGTAATTTGACACCAAAATTTTCAAGCCGATGTGAACAAACCTTGGTGAAAGGATGAAACGGGGCCCAAGAACAGACCTATTAATGTCTTATGTGGGCTTGTGGCACAGATCCGGATCAAAGGGTAGATCAAGGATCCGTTCGACAAAAACTTCTGAACCGCTTGGACGAAACTTGATGGGAATATGGAATATGGCCCACGTACAGACCCATGAAATTGTGCTGCCAGTGCATAATGCGGATCCATATCAAAAAGTGAATTCAGGATCCGGTGGACAGTGATTGAGGTCTGCACTGTCCTTAGTGCTCTTAGAGTTACTTCCCCTTAACATCTGCCTTTCTCACCAAAGCGATCCATTCTAACCAAACCTGACACGACCACTGTGGATTCTTTCAGCCTACTGCAAAAAGCTGAAGGAGGCAGGAGTGCCCACGGACGTGCTGGTGGTGAAAGGGGCTCCTCACGGCTTTTTCCTCATGCCAGGTAAGTTGTCTGCCGCATTTTTTTCTTCGGGCTCACAAGACGACTCTGAGTACTTTGACGGGGGGGGGGGGGGGGGATTAGAAACTGAGGTCATCACGGGAGTAGGAACCCTCTCCTTCCCTCTCCCTCCATTTCATTCCTTTCTATTCTTGTTTGATTCCTTCTGTTTCAAAAATGAATCTTTTCTGTGTCATTGTCTTGACAGAAGATTTCTTTGCTGCCATTCCGTTTTCCCTCGCTGCTTGGATGAAGCATTGGTTGGCAAGGTGGTGGGGAGTGGGGTAGTGGCGGTAGAACCTGTGAGGTGGGATGGGAAGGACAGGGGAGGGAATGCATCTGTCTGGGGATTCGAGTAAGGGCTGTGTGACACGATTCTTGTCCGTGTTCGTTGCAGAACTGACAAATTTATTTTTAGAAAATGTTTGACAACAATAGTAACCTTACATGGCCGACGTACTTTAACGTCACTTGCATCTTCTTTGGATCCTCAAGCGTTGACTGATATAAAAACGAGTTTTGAGGAAAGGTTAGAAAACAAAATAAGACTTAATCACACAGTTCTATAAAAGTTTCCTTCCAAATGGCACGTGTTTCAGCTCATTTCAAAGAACTGACAAGCAACCCAAGATGTGTATTACCCAGTTCTCTTGCGTTTCAGCTCATTGCAAAGCACTGATCAAACAATCATACGGATGTTTCACCTCATTACAAAATGCTGTCCGGAGCCACTTTCGAGTGTATGAGTGAGCTTCAGCTCACTACGGAGAACTTATGAAAATCTTACATATGTATCACCCGGCGCATTTTGGTTCCGCTCTTTGCAGAGCACTGCCCGAAGAATCTTACGGGTGTGTCATCCAACGCTTCTCTTTCACATCATTACAAAGTGCTGCCCAGAGCCACTTTTGAGTGTATGAGTGTGCCTCAGCTCACTACATAGAACTTACAACAATCTTACATGTGTATCATCCAGTCCTTTGTGTTTCAGCTCAATACAATGCACTGACCAAACAATCCTACGAGTATGTCACCCAGCACTTTGTTTCATCTCATTTCAAAGTGCTGTATCTCCCAGTACTCTGTGTTTCAGGTCATTTCAAGGAGCTGACCAAGAAGCCTACGAAAAGTGTGTGGAACTCCTGAGGCGGTTCCAGAAGTGAAAGACTGAAACAAGATCTTCCTTGTCTCATTTACAGTGTAGGAGTCGTTGTAGCTTTTAAGTTGAATCTGTTACAGTGCAATGGCTGAATAAATCTGCATTTTCCACCCATCGTTTATTTATACTTGTAACCCAGATTTGAACCAAACGTAAAAAAGTGCTTTCGTGCGATATTGAATTTGTTTTTTTACCCCATGGATCTGCCCTCTGGTCCAGATTCATGCCAAAATTGAATTGCTTTGTCCTTGTGTC
>JADBJO010007080.1:30000-46494 GCA_016801955.1 Conus betulinus
ATAGTGTTGGAGAAGCCGAACAGCCCTGCTTAAGTCCTTGGAGGCATTCAAATAGTCGGTATAAACGAGATTATCTCATGCAAAATTTTACAGAGTTGTACATTGCTTGGATCGCTGAAAGCATTTTACCACCGATTCTGATCTTTCGTAAAATATTCCACAGTACATGTGTTTTGACCGTGTCAAACGCTTTCTGAAAGTCGACAAAAGCTACATAAATCTTTTCTGTTTAGAGTGACATATTTCTGAACTAAAGCATGTAATGGAAAATGTTGTCAATTGTTGAATAATGTTTGCGGAAACTAGCCTGTGTTTCAGACATGATTTTGTATGTATTTGACCATTCTGTCAACCTCTTATTTAATATATAAGTATACAGTTTGCTGAGGCAAGACAAAAGAGCAATACCACGATCATTATTGGGATTGTTAATGTCTCCTTTTATGGAGTGGAAATATAGCTTTTGACCATTTACTGGTCAGACAGACAGACAGACAAAAAACAGACAGACAGACAGACTGACAGACAGACAGACAGACAGACAGACAGAGAAACAGAGATTAGAGTGTTTATGTGCAGTTGGCTGAATAAAAGTATGAATTATTAGACAATGGAAAACAACACCCCCACCTACCCCCATCCTACCCACCCGAGTACTGAATAATGATTCAATTATTCAATTATTTGTCCTTCCTTTAATGTGGAAATACAAATAAGTCGGCAGTTGCACCAGTTGCACAGTAAGCATGGCTCACAGAGAACACACCTGCTGCTGTCCACAGTGCATTTCAGTTTTCTGGCACGCTGGGTGCTCACAGAAGTCTTCATCTCTTCCATCAGAACAGTCCTCTCTAAAGTCACACAGCAGACTGTAGGGGACGAATTCCCCAGTCACTGCACAGGAGAAATAGGGCTGTGCCACTTCCCCAGGCATATCACACTTTCACACTGTACCATTCTCCAGTCATGTCCAGTCTTCTGCAGACACTTTGCAAGTCACAGGCCAGCATGGTGTGTATCACGTGCTGCAAAGGACACGTCACGATTGAGACAGGTGACAGTGTGGTCATGTTGGATACAGGAAGAGTGATGTGCCAGAAGAAGGTTTTAGAGAAAATTTCGCACAGACAAAATGTAAGCGAAGTGCATATCTTGAAACATTCTTTGAAGAACAATATGAGACAGGTTGAGAGCTAGATACATATCCACATGCATCAAGAAATTCTGGAAAACTGCTAGATACAGGGTGCCAGTAGAAAGCAACAGATCCTGATTCCCAGTACCACGTGTTAGTATACCTGAAATTAAACATCTGAAGTAGTTTAGCCGAATAAAAATACTTTTCAAATATAATTATGGCCTAATCGTGAAAGTGAAATTGCATCTGCTTGCCTTCCCCTGCAACCTTGACACTGGAGCCTCCCTCTCCCCTCTCTCTCTCTCTTTAAGAATAAATATGTTCTTATTGTCTTCTGTCCCTAAACAGCTACTTTTTTCGTGTTTCTTCAAAGGCAGGGCATTCAAATAGAGCTTTTATCTGCAGCATGGCGCGATCACATTTTAACTTATGTATATGTGCGTGTGTACGTACGTACGTACGCAGGTACGTACGTACGACGTATGTATGTATGTATGTATGTATGTATGTATGTATGTATGTATGTATGTGTATGTATGTATGTATGTATGTATGTGTATGTAAGCTTATAAATGTGTGTATGTATGTATGTATGTATGTATGTATGTATGTATATTATTATTATTATGTATATTGCTTGTAGTGAAAATATATTTCAACAATATTTAGCGTGGGTTTCTAGAAGATGTATTTTAAAGGCTTGTCAGAATGAATGACACGTGAGTTGACTTTAACGTGGTGATACCCCTGATATGGCCCTTTTTGCGGTTGGCTGGGCTATAAGCAACATTACCTTACCTTACGTGTATGTATGTACTTATTACATGTACGTATGTATGTATGTATGTATGTATGTATGTATGTGTATGTATGTATGTATGTATGTATGTGTGTATGTATGTATGTATGTATGTGTGTATGTATGTATGTTTGTATGTATGCACGTATTTACTATGTGCGTAGGTATCCATGTACGTATGAAAGTATGAACGTGTGTACATATGAATGTATGTACGTTTGTATGCACGTAAGTATGTATGTTTGTGAGTGTGTATGTATGTATGTGCGAATTTACTATGTACATACATATATATGTATGCATG
The DNA here is from genome assembly GCA_016801955.1 of Conus betulinus. Classification (NCBI taxonomy): domain Eukaryota; kingdom Metazoa; phylum Mollusca; class Gastropoda; order Neogastropoda; family Conidae; genus Conus; species Conus betulinus. The sequence continues at coordinate 32,242 of JADBJO010007080.1, forward strand.
TATTATTTATTTATGTATGCACGTATGCATGTATGCAGAAGAAAAAAAAACACCTGAAGGTGCTGGGAGGACCCAGAGAAGCACTGTCTTCACCTGCCTTTAGAGCAGTCCTGTACCACCCTTGGAGGGCTGCGCTGTGTTGACGATGGGTACAGGCACGCGCAGGACACTCCATTAAGATATCAAGGGACATAACTGCTCTTGAACAGAGGTAAATCAGACTACAGGATGCAACTCATAACAGCCTTAAAGTAGCAGCCCCCATGAGCGTACCAGCCCGTATTTCATGACTGCAGAGCCCACCGGCGAAAAAAACACCACCCTCCAGCTGTCGAGCACACCCTACAGACCCAACCACCCCTGCCCACGGACAGATGAAGACAGTGCCACTCCAGACACAGCCAAGCTTTCGCCATACGGTCTTATGTGCCCTCAAGAGAGAATCCAAAGTTGTAGTCTTTCCCACTGTCAACAGGACTTTCCCTGTGGTCAGTGGGTCTTTCCTCACCGTCACTGGACCTTTCTCCAGGGTCAGCCTAGTTAAGGCAAAGAAGAAAAAAGAAACACCCGAACGTGCTGGGGAGGACCCTATCCCTCATATATCTTATGGAGGAGTTTTTTCATGCTGCCAAACCAAATTAGGTTTGTCTTTTCATGATTTATCTTTACAGATTAATTCGACCATTCACTCAGTCACGCAATAACTATTCTACTGAACTCTTCCACGTGTTTCAATTCGTATTTTCCGAAATTAGGTACTTTTGTAGTATATCTTTGTTACAAATGCCTCTGCCTGATTTTCATTGCCTCTGCCATGAACCTAAAAACCGACTTGATCACACCATCGTCATCAGATGACAGCAAAGAAGCAACATCTTGCCTTTCAAATACATCCCAAAGTGGGAAAACATGAACATTTTACGCGCACTTCGTTGTATGCAGTACATTGAAATAAAAAGTGTTTTTCATTGTCAGTAATGCATCCACATGATGGGCATGGTGATTCTGTGGATGTTCCACACTCAAAACCATCTTTATTCGCATTAAAACCTAAAGTTCGTAACCTAAACCTCGCGTAATTGCTTCTATGCCATTTATCTTGATAAACTTTTGAGGAACTTTTCCGTATGGAATATATTCTTAAAAGAGAAGAACCAACGATACTTTTTCTTTGCTTTCCATATTTGAATGCCAGTTCTGTTTAAAAGAACAGATGAGTCTATCTTTAAATTCTGTAATAAACTGCTGTTCGTTTCCCACGCCCTGGGTCATCCACACTATTCCAAAACCCTGTTTCTGACAGCACTTTCTTTACATTGTTAGCCCAGTTATCTTTACCTCGTACCATTTGCAAGAGCATCATGTCATAAGCTTGTCTGCACAAACGTGACTGTGGAAGCTTCAATATTTTCAACCAATACCTAACACATTTCACAAAAGATCTTATTATGTAAAGAGGGTACCTGCCAGTCTCTCCGTATAAAGGAGTTTTAGATGAATGAACTGGCACCTGAAGAAACGCTTCATTGCATACGTGCGTACTTTTCTACCTGTGGATTTTCTTCTAACCCCCAAATTTCAGCTCCATAAGTAAGTAAAGTTTCTATCTGTGCATCAAAAATTTTCCAAAATATACCACAATCCATACAATTCAGCTTTCTTAAGGATCTCAGAATTTCAATGACGCCTTTTTTACCCTTCCTTAAGGATTCTTCCTATGCATAACTAAATGTTAATTTTGTTGAAAATATCATTCCTAAATACTTGTATGAGTTGACAACTTGAACTTTTGTATTTCCATAACACCATCTTTTGTTTAAAGATAAATGTCCGCCCTTTCTGAAGACTACAATATTTGTCTTATCTAAGTTAACTGTTAAACATAAGCGATCTGCTTCTTCTTTTAAGACATTTAATTGGTTTTTGTAAACTGACAACTGTTCCAGATAAAAGAATAACATCGTCAGCAAATAGTAACAAAAATATCTCTACTGCTCCGGGTATTATCTGAATACCATGTCTACCTTTACTTGTTAACTCCACTGCTAGTTCATTAATGAATAAAGAAAACAACTGCGGACTCAACAGACATCCTTGTTTTACTCCATTTGGACAATCGAAATAATCTGAATATACACTCTTCACACGTACACATGCAAGCACAGAGTTGTAGATACTTCTAATGGCTGTATACAGTTTATCATTCACACAACTTTTACGAAGTACATTCCAAAATACATTACAGAATCAAACGCTTTCCTGAAGTCTACAAATGCGACATAAAGCTTTGTATTACACAGTAAATATTTCTGTACCAGTGAGTATAGTGTAAATATATGGTCTATGGTGCTTTAACTGGTTCTGAAACCTGCTTGTTCCTCAATAATCTTTTTCTTCATTTTCTGCCCATTTTGTTAATCTTTTGTTTAGTATGTGAGTGTAGACTTTACTTAAAATGCTGGTTAGTGCCACTCCACGATAGTTATCCGGATTATCAGCGTCTCCTTGTTTTTGTAAATTGGTATATAATCGATTTCGCCCATTCTAAAGAAAAAGTACCATTTTCAAAAAGCTGTGAAATCAAATCGACAAGGAAATCAAGTACAGCTGAGTTTGCATGCTTCAGCATTTCTGCTATGATTTTGTCTAGTCCCAGCGCTCTTTCCTAATTTAAATGATTGATACCAGCAACGACTAGATATAGGATTGTTAAACAATGGTTCCATTTCGTTATCTTCTTCCACCAAATTTGTAGTTTCTGTATGATTATTATCAAAATTAAGAAAAACGCCCCCAAAATGATCATGCCAATTTTGTACTGATATCTCGTTATAAACAACGCGTTTTTGTTATTAACAGATCTTATTAATGTCCAAAAATGTCCTCGAATCTTCAACAGAATCTCTTATTTTTTCTTAATCTGTTTTCTTCAAAACTCCTGTTCCATTATTTTCCTTAATGAAGTATACTCTTTTCGAGCCACAACATATTCTTCTCTTTCTTGTTTTTTGTCCCATACTATTCTGCATCTCTGAAATCTTTTCAGTAACCTTTTAACTTCCTGTTTCTTTCGTTTGCAGTCAAATATCAAACCAATCATTACAATTTCTGACCCCTCTACCAATAATTCGAACCATACAGGTTGTGTGTGTGTGTGTGTGTGGTGTGTGTGTGTGTGTGTGTGTGTGTGTGTGTGAGTGTGTGTGTGGTGTGTGTGTGTGTGTGTGTGTGCGCATGCGTGTGTGTGTGTGGTGTGTGTGTGTGTGTGTGTGTGTGTGTGTGTGTGTGCGTGTGTGCGTGCGTGCGTGCGTGCGTGCGTGCGTGCGTGTGTGTGTGTGTGTGTGTTCGTTCGTTCTTTAATTTAACGTCTATCCACCTACAATGATCTTAGACAGTATGTAAGTGTTATGTGTGTGCATTTGATGTTTTTGGGTGTATGCATGCGAACGGTTGGTGTTGATTTGGGGCGTACGTAGGTATGTATAATGTAATTAGGCCTATATCAAAAAAAAAAAAAAGAAAAAGAAAAAAAAAAAAACCCACCACATAACTGAATCCAAAACTTTAAAAGAAACACTAAATAAGCAACTACTACCAAGATGGGGAAAATAACACGGACGTTAAAGTAAATGTCCAATTGGGCTCTTAATCAGTCCTTGAACATCTTCAAAAATGTTTGATTCGCTTAGAAATCACGTCTTCAAAGACTGACATCGACGGTTCAGTGTTCAACAAGCAAGCTGGTAAATAGGGTTTCATTCTATCGCACAAAAAGTAGATGGAACAGAGTGATTTGCTGGCCACAAATACAAGTCACTTGTTTACAGAATTTGGTTTTTTAAAGGCATCAAGCCTCAATCTAAAAATCAAAATTTTAAAAATACTCTCTTGGTAGAGATTCTTGATACCTGTTTAATTGTCTGACATCTTGTTAAATAATATCGCCCCTTTTTTGTTTTTTGGTTGTTTTTTTTCCCTTATTTCAAATAGAGTTCAGGCTGCGTCTCCATAGCTTTTAAAAGACTGTAACTCTCATGTATGGATATAGGAATGTATATCTTTGTTTAAATCAGTTTCAGCCATAGCAGCCTTTTTGGTTAATTTGTCTACCCTTTCATTCACAGATAATCCACAGTGAGATGGAATCCAACAAAAACCGACATAAGAACCACGTAAAATGCAAAAAATGAATAAGTGGTACACTTCTGATATAAGTTCTGCTCTCACACTTGTATTCGAAAATTTTAGAGTTTGTAGGACTGATTTTGAATCAATACAAGTAGTATTTTGGAACACAGGAAATCGAAAATCAAGAAGAAAGTTTAATGCCATAATAATAGCAACAATTTTTCCGCAGTAAATAAGGAAATATTCTTACCAAGGTGGTAACCTTTCTCTATTTTTTAGGATGAATTATGAAATGCTGAAACAGACAAATGATGGTCTAGTACGGAACCATCTGTATAGATTTTAAGGTGATTTATATAAGTTTAATTTATATGTGACTTAACATACGTTGGCAGCAAGGGTCCATCACTTTTTCTTAAACTTATATAGTAGTCTATGTCATATTTTGCTCTACTAAGTTCACATTCCGGGATAGTACTAAAAGACACCCAAGGAGCTACGTTTTGAGGTACAGTGCCTGCTTTTGTAAATAAGACAGATGTGTATGAGGCTATCGATTTTAGAGAATTTATTTTTTTTGTATCCGTTTAGGAACATTTATTTCTGATTTCAATTCAGTTTCACTGGTATTAAGATTTTGTACTGTTTAACTTCCTAAAACATATTTTGCAGATGCAAGTTTTTTATATTTCTTCATAAAGCAATATATCTCCATAATTTTCTTAAAGTTGATGTATGAACCAGGACACCAAGAGCTATCTTGTAAGCTTTACTATCGATACTCTGCAACTTTTTTAATTGAATATTTTGGGGGCTGAAAAAAGTCTCCTGGGCATAGGATAGTTTTTTGATCATACAGGCGCAGTAGCTAAATGTGTTAATGCTTTACTGTCTTTACCTCAGAAGATTGTTGACTCACCATTTCAAAAAAGATTAAGTTTTCTTGGCTTTTGTTAGAATAGTTTGTATGTGATAATTCCAGCTGAATTTAGAAGTTAAATTCACTCCTAAAAATTTTACATCTTTTTATATTCAAGGCACAATCCATCTACTTGAAATGAAGGCAGAGGATTAGGATCATAAACCAGTATTCAACAGAACCATATGCGATATTTCAGCTGACAGGGCAATCCATTTTCAGTCATGTACTTACTAATTTTATCCAGTTCATTTTCATATATCTTTTTAATATAGTTGATTGATCTAACTGGTGTGTGACGTTTTCATTAAAGTAACTTTCATCCATCTGCAGATATCATCCGAATATTGTACTAGTTCAACACTTTTGATAATGATTTAGGAAGATCATGGATCAAAATATTAAACAGGATAGGAGCAATCACAGCTCCTTGCGGGATTCCCATCTGGATACGTCTTTCATTACGTACGGTTACGTCTTGACGGTGAGGAAAGACCCACTGACCATAGAGGGAAAGTCCTGTTGACAGTGGGAAAGACTACAACTTTGGATTCTCTCTTGAGGGCACAATAAGAACCGTATGGCGAAAGCTTGGCTGTGTCTCGGAGTGGCACTGTCTTCATCTGTCCGTGGGCAGGGTGGTTGGGTCTGTGGGGTGTGCTCGACAGCTGGAGGAGGGTGGTGTTTTTCTTCGCCGGTGGGCTCTGCAGTCATGAAAATACGGGCTGGGTACACCCATGGGGACCGCTACTTTAAAGGCTGTTATGAGTTGCATCCTGTAGTCTGATTTACCCTCTGTTCTGGAGCAGTTATGTCCCTTGATATCTTAATGGAGGGTGGCGTCCTGTTGCGTGCCTGTACCCATCGTCAACACACATGGGGCGCAGGCCTCCAAGGGTCTGTATACAGGACTGCTCTAAAGGCAGGTGAAGACAGTGCTTCTCTGGGTCCTCCCCAGCACCTCCTCAGGGTGTTTGTTTTTTTTCTTCTTTGCCTTAACTAGGCTGACCCTGGAGAAAGGTCCAGTGACGGTGAGGAAAGACCCACTGACCATAGGGAAAGTCCTGTTGACAGTGGGAAAGACTACAACTTTGGATTCTCTCTTGAGGGCACATAAGACCGTATGGCGAAAGCTTGGCTGTGTCTGGAGTGGCACTGTCTTCATCTGTCCGTGGGCAGGGGTGGTTGGGTCTGTGGGGTGTGCTCGACAGCTGGAGGGTGGTGTTTTTTCGCCGGTGGGCTCTGCAGTCATGAAATACGGGCTGGTACACCCATGGGGACGCTACTTTAAGGCTGTTATGAGTTGCATCCTGTAGTCTGATTTACCTCTGTTTCTGGAGCAGTTTATGTCCCTTGATATCTTAAATGGAGCGTCCTGTGCGTGCCTGTACCCATCGTCAACACAGCGCAGGCCTCCAAGGGTGGTACAGGACTGCTCTAAAGGCAGGTGAAGACAGTGCTTCTCTGGGTCCTCCCCAGCACCCTCGGGTGTTTCTTTTTCTTCTTTGCCTTAACTAGGCTGACCCTGGAGAAAGGTCCAGTGACGGTGAGGAAAGACCCACTGACCATAGGGAAAGTCCTGTTGACAGTGGGAAGACTACAACTTTGGATTCTCTCTTGAGGTGCACATAAGACCGTATGGCGAAAGCTTGGCTGTGTCTGGAGTGGCACTGTCTTCATCTGTCCGTGGGCAGGGGTGGTTGGGTCTGTGGGGTGTGCTCGACAGCTGGAGGGTGGTGTTTTTCGCCGCGGTGGGCTCTGCCAGTCATGAAATACGGGCTGGTACACCCATGGGGACGCTACTTTAAGGCTGTTATGATTTGCATCCTGTAGTCTGATTTTACCTCTGTTCTGGAGCAGTTATGTCCCTTGATATCTTAATGGAGCGTCCTGTGCGTGCCTGTACCCATCGTCAACACAGCGCAGGCCTCCAAGGGTGGTACAGGACTGCTCTAAAGGCAGGTGAAGACAGTGCTTCTCTGGGTCCCCCCCAGCACCCTCGGGTGTTTTTTTTTTCTTCTTTGCCTTAACTAGGCTGACCCTGGAGAAAGGTCCAGTGACGGTGAGGAAAGACCCACTGACCATAGGGAAAGTCCTGTTGACAGTGGGAAAGACTACAACTTTTGGATTCTCTCTTGAGGGCACATAAGACCGTATGGCGAAAGCTTGGCTGTGTCTGGAGTGGCACTGTCTTCATCTGTCCGTGGGCAGGGGTGGTTTGGGTCTGTGGGGTGTGCTCGACAGCTGGAGGGTGGTGTTTTTTCGCCGGTGGGCTCTGCAGTCATGAAATACGGGCTGGTACACCCCATGGGGACGCTACTTTAAAGGCTGTTATGAGTTGCATCCTGTAGTCTGATTTACCCTGTTGTTCTGGAGCAGTTATGTCCCTTGATATCTTAATGGGAGCGTCCTGTGCGTGCCTGTACCATCGTCAACACAGCGCAGGCCTCCAAGGGTGGTACAGGACTGCTCTAAAGGCAGGTGAAGACAGTGCTTCTCTGGGTCCTCCCCAGCACCCTCGGGTGTTTTCTTTTTCTTCTTCAAGATCATGGATCAAAATATTAAACAGGATAGGAGCAATCACAGCTCCTTGCGGGATTCCCATCTGGATACGTCTTTCATTACAATATACATTTCCCTATCCCTTCGTCTGTATTGTTCTATCACTTAAAAAGGTTTTTAAGTAATTGTACATACACTCTGAGAGACCAATTAACTTCAATTTGGTCAGACGTTTTGAAATGCCAGACTTGGTCATATGCCTTTCTAATGTCAAAACACGTGGCACGCACATTTTTTTCTACGTGCAAACTGATGTTTTAACCTGTGTTGTAATTTTTACAAGATAGTCAACTCTAGAACTAACCTTTCTAAAGCCCGCCAGTTGTATTGGTATTATACCATTTTTTTTCACAATGATGTTCAAGTCTTTTTAGAATAATTCCTTTCCATAAGTTTCCCACATGTGAAGTGAGAGCAATTGGCCTGTAGTAGTTTTTGTTTGATTTTGACTTGCCCTCTTTAGGGATAGGGGTTACAATTGATATTTTTTTTCACAAAACTGGTTGAAGCCCTTCAGAACCAACATTTCTGAAAAAATAAGTTCAGAAACATTGTGAAATTAACTGGCAAATGCTTTATCATTTCATTGAAGTCGCATCTAGTCCCACTGACTTTCTTTTCGAACTAATAAAGAAAATTACAATCCCTTTACTTCTTGAAATGTAAGGGGAGCGTTTGTATAGTGACTATTATTGGGACTTTTTTCATGCGTTTCCTTATCCTCCAATTTCTCTTTGTATATCTTTTGCTTTTCTGTCAGGCCCTCCCAACTGCTATTTTTTTTGCAAAAAATATTTGCAAATGCTTCAGCCCTTTCACATTTTGAAGGAAACTCATTATTTTCTAATGTTATGGGATATTCAGAGAAGACTGATTCTGTTTTTTTTTTCGTGTTTTTTATTATTTTTTTTCTATGTTTTCTGAAGATCTTTGTGGTCATGTATACTATACTGGCAAAAAGGTAGGGGCCACCTGTCATTTTTGACGTTAGTTGTCTGAGTGTGTAAATAATAGGCTTGAAACGAAGTCACAATGACCCACACTTGGCTAGACATATTGAACAGATGTTCCTTAACATATCACAACACCTAAAAAAACCCACTGCGGCACAAGTGGAGCGCAGCTGCACGTGCGGAAACCACGTAAAACCGGTAAAACAGGTGTCTGTGGGAGCATATGAGTTTGAAAAAAGGGCGAAATGCTCATGGTCAATCATGATGCACGTGCATGGCACAGGGGGGGGCTCGTTCATGAACACAGATCGGACGCTGTTGGCCACAAATCTGTAAACAGAACGGACGTCTACGCCAGCCCAAAAAGCATGGCACAAAGGCAAACAGACTGGACCCTGCCGATCGTGGACGTGCCTTAGCGTTGATAGACGAAGGGATTTCTGGCCGCGAGGTGGCTAGGCGTCTGAACGTGTCCCATTCCACCATCCAACGTCTTGTAGAGAGGTTTCAGGCCACTGGCAGCGTGCAGGATCGGCCACGATCAGGCCGTCCTCGGTGTACCAACAGACATGCTGACCAATTCCTCTTGCTGTCTGCCCTACACAATCAGACTGTCACCTCATCCACCTTAAGGCGTGAGCTCCTGTAGGCTGCAAATGTCAATGTCAGTAGAAGGACAGTTTGTAACCGTTTGCACGAGTTCAGGCTGTCATCCCAGTGACCAGCAGTCCGAGTACCACTTACTCCAGCTCACCCGCAGAGCACAGGCAGACTGGTGTCGTCATCACGTTCGCTGGACGAGGCAGCAATGGTCTCGAGTGCTGTTCACAATGATGAGTCCCGCTTCACCTTGGCATTCAATGACGTCAGGACCCAAGTGTGGCGAAGGCCAGGAGAACGTTTTTTGCTGACGCCACAGTTCGTGAGGTGGATCGTTACGGAGGGGGGTTCTGTGATGGTCTGGGGGTGGCTTCAGTCGTCAAGACAGAACTCCCCTGTACGTCATTCAAGGCATGCTTCAGGTGACAGGGGGTGCGGTACCGTGACGAGATTGTGAGGCCCCTGATCCAGTTCCCGTCCCTTCAGGCCATGGGTAATGCTGCTGTTTTCCAAGACGACAACGCCCGTCCACACCGAGCCGTGTCGTGGACAATCATCTGCAGCAAGAGGGGGATCATCCGGATGCAGTGGCCATCTCGCTCACCCGATCTGCTCCAATTGAGCACCTGTGGTATGTCCTTGGACGGCGGGTAGCCCACAACCCCCCCCCGCCTGTTGACGTGGCCCAGCTCACTCTCTTTCTGCAGCAGGAGTGGCATCACACCAGATGGCCATACCGCGGGACCCTGGTGGACTCCATGCGTCGACGTTGTGCCGCTTGCCTGGGCGCCAAACGGTGGCTACACTCGGTACTGAAATGGTGCAGTTTTCAGTGTGGCTTATGTGACGATCCTGAGGGAGGATGATTGGACATTACAGCCCGCTGTCCGCGTTTGATTTGTTGATTTCGTGCAATGGTCCAATGAATTTGTTCTTGAATAAATTGGAAGATTTTGCGTCCGTTCTTCTTAACATTGGCTGTAGTGTTTTGGTCTGGGAGACAGCGTAGGCAAAAGGCCCTTAACTTTTTGCCAGTAGTATATTTCACTTTCACAGAAATTTGACCAATATTGCTCCTTGACTTTTTCGATTACTCTGTTACTTTAATTTTTTGCTCTGTTCTTCCAGCAATTTTGTCAGGATCTTTCTTATCTTTTAAATATATTTCATAGGCCTGCATCTTTTTTCTCTCTTGCTTGTTCACAAGTAGCATTCCACCATATATTCCCTGCATATTTGTTTGATGCATCAGAATTGCACCTTGGTAATGAGAGATCAGCTGCATGTAAAACAATATCAACAAAATTCGCGTAAGCTTATGTCAATGTTATCAGATATTATCTCTTCACAATTGTATGTAGAGAGTATGTTTTCAAATTTATCCCGAACAGCTTTATTATAATTATATTTTGGGATCTTATCTTCAGCACAGTTTTGAACGGATTGTTTACCCTTAATGGTATGAATTCTTGGCAAATGATCACTGCCAAGAGGATCTTGGAAGGTAGACCACTCACAGCTTGGAGCTATGGGCAGGAGATATAAGTGTTGAATCATTTGCTGTTGCTCGATGGTGTGAAAATATCAGGCATTCTTGTTACACTGCCGTCGGTTTAACAAGACTCAGTGAAGAGTCTACTATATTTCCAACAACAACGATTGTGTTACTATTTCGCATTTATTATCCCAAAACGGGGTATGTGAGTTAAAAATCACCTGCTATTAACCATTTTTCATGCTGGTCCGGTATAGCGCGAAGCCATTTTGTGTTTTCAATTGTCAGGACCTTTTGGCAAATAAATGGAAACCACGTTTTTTTTAATGTAAGTATTTCGTTAAGTTGCAGTTTGCTGCACATGCATTAATGTTTTTAATATTCTTTGAAAGGGTGGCTCTCTTTCAAAATATTTCGACCTTTTCTTGAATATATATCTGTGCAGTACTAACCCTCCTTGTTTCGTTGTTAGTTTGGAGTGTATTGGAGGGTAATAAAAATTTTGTAATTTTGGAATTTTTGTGTTCAGTTGTATTTAAAGACTGTAATATCAACACTTGATGCGAATGATCTGAGAGATCTTGAATCAGTTCGTGAATATTTATTGATATTGATCTGCAGTTCCATTGCAAATATTTTGCAAAATTCAAATGTTTTGTGCATGAGCTCTCTGAAGAATGAAAAAATGTATTGTCCTAAATAGAAAAAAACAACAAATAAACAGCAACTTTTATAATATTTAAAATAGCAAATTACAAAGATAACAAACTATGTCAATTAGCCAACCAATATAATGGTATTCGCAGTGATAAATAATTAATTTATGGGATTGATGTTCTTATGATAATGAGGTTAATTACAAAATGATGAGACCACAAAGATGGCACCTTGTTTGAAAACAAAACTAAAAGTCAAAAAGGTGCTGGAATTTTGCAAAAAAAATTATTCCATCCTCCTTCAGAAAGAAATCCCCAGAAAATGGATCAATAATCACTCAGCCACAGCAAATCTGTTCATCCATGAATTGGGAGCGAACAACAGGTCATCGTACTACATAGGGAAGGGTCTGGGTGGGTGGTGCTGGAACCTGGTTGCTTTCCTGGGCTTCTTCCAGAACAGGTCTCTCACATGGCGCCCGATGTTAGCTGCCATCTTACTGGTTCCGAGGAAGTGGGATGAAGACCATCCTGAAGATGTCGCGGGCTGGTTGGTAGATTAGAATGCCCCACGAAACTGAATGATGTTGTTGAAATCAGCTAGCTGTTGCATGACGAGAGCATTGAACAGTTTTGCTTTAATGTTCAGATCTTTGTTTCTCTGATAGGGCACACTTTGCTGACCACTACTTTGAGATCAGGATGACTCTTACCAATTGCTTTAATGTTCACTACAAAGTCTCTACAGCAGTCTTCAGGGGACTTCTTTTTCAGGTCATTTATTGCTGTGTGAATGACTAGAGCATCATATTCATGGGTTTTGTGGAATCACTTTCAGCCTTGAACATTCTTGGAAGCTCCTCTGGTTACATACGCCTTTTTGGATGTTGCTCTGAAAGCAGTACGAATTTCCCAACCTCTTGCTATCGATTTTGTTGGCTATGGAATCACGTAGAAACAACACCCGTGGCAGATCTGATTTTACGCTCTTCTGGGAAGGTTTTTGTTCTTTGAAATTCTCCCCATGACGTAAGTGGTCTGCCTTTGCTTTTGCGTCATCAGTTCTTTTTTCTGCAGTCTTCTTTCTACCTTCGTCGCATTTCTTTCCTTCTTTCTGTGGACTTTGTTTTTTGCTGCCGTTTTGGATAGGAGGTTAGAAGGTGAGGGCTGTTTTAGCGGACGATATCGATGTCCCAGCCTTGGCAGCTTCGGCGTAAGACGCGTGTGATAGTCCGGTCGGTTTCAGTCTGTGTTTTCCGCGTTCTGAAACGATACTTTTTTTTCTCTCTCTTGATTAAAATATCTTTTCATCAGTTCAGTTTGGCGACTGAATTGTCTGTCTTCTAGCTTAGACACTTTTTCATTTAGTGTTGATACGGTTCATTCAAGGAACATGATTTCTACTAAACGGCTTCGTTTTTCTTCTATTTTTTCTTTCATCGCTGATTGACTCTGATTGCGTTGTTTTTTTCGGGCCCATGTATGTGTTTGTGGTGTGTTGTGTGTGTGTGTGTGGTGGTGCGTGTGTGTGTGTGTGTGTGTGTGTTTGAACGCGCGCGCACGCGCGCGCGCCGCGTATGTGTGTGCATGTGTGTGTGTGGTGTGTGTGTGTGTGTGTGTGTTTTAGATGTTCATTGTATAAATCTAGTAAAGGGCCTGAAGCCGACGTTGTTAGGATGCGACGCGATAGAAGTTGTCCCTCATTATGATTTGTTATATTTGTTGTTGTTGTTGTTGTTGTGATGATGATGATGATGATAATGATGATGATGATGATGATGATGATGATGTAATAATGATGATGATGAGTATGATGATGATGATTATCATTACTATGATCATGATTAATATTATCATTTCTATCAATATCATCATTTATTATTATATCTATCCTTATCCTTATGATGATGATGATGATAATGATGTTGCTGCTCTGCTGATTGATGATTATAATTTGTAAGCATCCTTCAGTCTCTCGGAAGACCATGGAGTTGCGCTCTAGGTGTCTATTCTATGGTACAGCCACGGGAGTGGCTGGCCAGTCCGACGCGGGAATGACAGTCCCTGTGGCAGAAGGGCAAGGTGAAGGTCTGACGCTGGTCTGTCTGCCTGGGCTGCAGCCTTTCTTCTCACTCTCTCTTTCCCCGTGCTGCTGAGCGAGTGTCCTCTTCGCTTCGAGCTGGAGAGACCTTTCTGCACAGTCTGTCTCCAGGCTGAACCGCTCGAGGGGCTGTTGCTTCCCAGTTGTTCTGGTCAATGTTCAAGGCCTTTTAGGTCCCTCTTGCACACATCTTTGTTCTCCATAGAGAGGTCTTTAGGGATCCGTCCGTCATCCATGCGCGCGACATGGCCGAGCCAGTCCCATACGTCTCTGTTTCAGCAGAGTGTACATGCTGGTGCTCCGGCTCTGTTTCCAAGACAGTGTTTGTTTGGGATCTTTTTTCCTGCCAGGTGATGTTTCAGAATGCGTCGGAGGCTACGCATATGGAAAGCATTGAGCTTTCGCTCTTGTCGGGCACGCAAAGTCCAAGACTCGCTGCCATACAGGAGGTGCTCACGACGCAGGCTCTGTAGATCTGGATCTTTGTGTGGCTCGGTCCCAGCTTGCTGTTGTTCCATGCTTTCTTTGTCGGTCTGGTCTGGTGGATAGCTGCCATATGCCGTTTCGCCTGTTGAGCTCGTGGCGCAAGTGAGAGGTGTGTTCCGAAGATAGTTGAACCCCCAGATAAACAAAGTCATGAACGCAATGAGAGTGGCTGTTCTTCGCTACCCATACATTTCTCCTGAAGTTGCTTATGGGAACTAAGTCTAATCTCTATGGTGATTCTGTTTTGGCCGACTGAAACCGCACTGCGAATTGTCAGATAAACTTGCGCGGCACAGCTACCTGGAGCCTCTCATTACTACCTCGTTGCGAAATAGACCTTTCCCCAAACGATA
>JADBJO010007080.1:48298-50798 GCA_016801955.1 Conus betulinus
AGCACCTTACTGGCTGGGGCTGCCCAGCTTAAGGCGGGCGGTAGCTGCCCAGCGAGATGCGATGATCTCTCCCACCGTCGGAAGCAGCCCCTGGCGTCTGACTCTACGCCATTGAGTATGCAGACTTATAACCGGTAGACTGCTGCTTCTTCCGTGTTTTGTCGACGCTGCAAAGCGAAGCTGGAGTGACCTCTCCAGAGCGCAAAGCCTGGGTAAGTAAGTATGGAGGGCAAGCTGTTACCCATGCAGCAGCCCCCCCCCCCCCCCTCTCCACGTCGCTGGAATGGTCCATTGGAAAGGCAAACGCCGATACACATGGTTCCAGTGCCGTCGCAGGAGTTGCCAGAACGTTGCTGTGTACAGCCTCGGACTGCCTGGGGACTCTGACTCCCGATTTTTCCTCAGGGTTGACTCCCGAAGCCTTTCCTGAGAGTGGGTATTGATTTACCATTATAATTACCATTAGTAGTATTTGTATTCTTAGTACCAGTAGTAGTAGTAGTAGTAGTAGTAGTAGTAGTAGTAGTAGTAAAAGTAGCATTCTTGTTATCATTACTACTACTACTACTACTACTACTACTACCACTACTACTACTATTCGTAGTAGTAGTAGTAGTAGTAGGAGTAGTAGGAGTAGTAATAGTAGTAGTAGTATCATTATTGTTATTGTTATTATTATCATCATTATTGTTATAATCACTATTATTGTCATTATTATTATCATAATTATTAGTAACATTATCATTATTCAATCTGTCAATCAATCAATCAAAGTACAAATTTTCACGACCTTCCATTTGGTAAGTACCCATTACCTCTATTTTCTAAAATACAGCGAGCGACATGAGAATGAAAACGCACACAAACAAATTAACACGTAAACAAAGAAGCAAAGAAAACCAACATCGAATTCGTAGAAGCTGTCGCAGTCACCGTTCGAGTAGTCTTTATACCGATCCATATGTTTACTGTGTGGTGCCGACTTAGTGCACCAGAATGAGCATATTGGAGAAGATCGTTTACGACGACCCATTCCTGATACGTCTCCAAACTGACGAGAAGAGAACCACGTCTACGACAAGCCATGGCAGCTTTTTTCCAAGACTGTAACTCTGTAGTCCACCAAACATGTAACACCTTCCTCCAGCTTCTTGCTGTTTATCAAAAAAGGACCATTTGTGTGGATACTCATTCCGCACACTTACTCTTTTCTTTCCTTTCTCCCAGACGCAAAGAGAGAGAGAGAGAGAGAGAGAGAGAGAGAGAGAGAGAGAGAGAGAGAGAGAGAGAGAGAGGAGATGAGAGCTTTCTGCAAGCATTCATAACAATTGTGTATATACAATACAGAATTTGTTAAAAACAAAACAAACAAAACAAACAAACAAACAAACAAACAAACAACAATTAATTAATTCGTTAACGAAAAATAATTGCTTAGTCATTTGATATAAGGAAGATGTGTTAGAGTGTATGGGATGCTACGTTTTAACATAATCAAAGCGCAATAAAACTTCAGGTGTAGCATATGACTATATGAAAAATGTTCATCAAAGATATCAACATGCATGCTTTAGGGGATGTTTACTTTTCGGGCGGTTATACGAATCTCCCACAGACTTGTAATGACCTTTATGCAACTTAGTATTTTACTTCATGATTTAACAAAATGCTTACAAAAGAAAGAAAAAAGGATATGTAACACAGTATGCTGAGGATGTTTGGATTTGCAAACTTCTGCACAAATATACGAGCAAAAACGTGTGCACCTGCCAGAAGTTGACAAAAAACGAACTAAATGCACGGAATAAAACGGGCCGTAAATGTAAAAAAAAAACAACCAAAGTACATAAAGGATTTTGTTCCCAAAAAAAAGAACTAGACACTGAACTTTTCAAATGGCTTGTGTTGGGTGATAACCCTCATTGTATAATCATATCCTTTACATTTTAGGAGTAGAGCTGACATTACAGCAACTTGAGATTCCGCATCAAATATTCGATTATCGAACCCTAAAGGACGTATCTTTAAGAAAACAAAAGAAAACAAAAAAAAAAAAAAAAACAAACAATCAAACAAAAAAAAACAACCAACAAACAAACAAAAACAAAAAAAAAGCAGCCATGATGCTATGATACAGGAGCTTTCATTTCTCATTACATTTCTGTCCCGAAACCGTTCATCCTTCAGCACCAAGGTCGGTGCTCATGACAGGCGCCAACTAACTTGTTCCAAGCGTTCAGGAATGTTCTCATTTGGATTTTAAGTCCAAACTCCATTGTCAAAAGACTTTATTGAGAGAGAGAGAGAGAGAGAGAGAGAGAGAGAGAGAGAGAGAGAGACTGGAACTGGAACTAACTCGAACATTTAATGACTTATGGCACGGTGGCCTCTGTAACAGGATGAGTGACATTACAAATCATTTTGAAAAAGGAAGAAGTCATATTGGAAGCAATAATCTAACAAAATTCTTACAGAGATCAGTAGAGATGTGACAAAAAAA
>JADBJO010007080.1:53298-58298 GCA_016801955.1 Conus betulinus
TCTCCCTCCCCTTTGCAGATTATCTTCTGACAAACTGATAAAGCTTTAGAGTGCAAACCGCTTGACAGCACCAAAATATGAGGAGAGCAAACAGACCTTCACATCATAAAGATGCGGAACAGGTGGCATTCAAAATGTTTGATTATAATCATGTTCTGGAGCCTGCAGCAAAAACCAGATGACAATTCTGAAAGGGAAACCAGAGCCGTGGCATCACTGGAGATTCCAGATACTTGCTAATCCGCGTCCTGGTTTGTTTCAGAAGTTGTTAAATTGCTGTCCCGGGGGACTCAATGATGAATAATCCAGAGACCCAGATACAACCTGATTCCAGCTCAACCGCGCACTTTGCCTTCGATGTAGACAGACAAGAACAGAGAGACCAGTGACATGCGGTCTTCATTCCACGACTCTGCTTAGTCTTGCGACATTTGTTCTTAACATGAAAAGTAAATTACTGATACAAATCGAGAAGCACACTAAAGCTAAGACTAAGAAAATTAACACAAAAAAGAAAAACAAGCAGGTGTACGCAAGTTGTCTGATCATTAAATTTATGACGAGTCAGAACAAGATACTGCGCAAGGGGATGGACGAAACACTGACAAGTGAAATCTTCTGATTGAAATACGTCATTGAAAAAATCAATTCGTTGACATTTGTCAAGCTTAACTGTCTACTCAAATATTTCCATTACACAAGCACCATGTATGCAAACGCACAGACAAACTCAGTTATACTGGAACCTCTAAATTCATTAAAACACTCCACATAAGGAAATAAATCATGGAGCTTCAGAGTTAAGCATTTTGCATTTGATCCAGCATTCATGCCTTTTTCTCCCAAACCAGACAGCCGCCACGCATTGAAGTCTGCTGACAGCCGTCAC
The DNA here is from genome assembly GCA_016801955.1 of Conus betulinus. NCBI lineage: Eukaryota > Metazoa > Mollusca > Gastropoda > Neogastropoda > Conidae > Conus > Conus betulinus. The sequence continues at coordinate 54,188 of JADBJO010007080.1, forward strand.
GATTCTGTGAACGGCACTGAAGCCCTTGAGACTGATGTCAGACTCTGTGTCCATCAGTGCCTTTTCGTGATGATTTCCCTCAGATAGTAGTTTCAGTGTGTTCCTCCATGTGTCAAAGTGTCCAGAGCAAGGTGCAACAGCTTGGCTTGTAAACCAATTATCAGAAGGACAAAGAGTTTCCAACTACAATTTAACACCAATAACGCTACGCTGGTTATACAGGACTGTGTAGAGGCAACTCTCAGAGCGTGTGCAGATAATACTGCTGCTGCTGCTGCTGATGATGCTGATGATGATAACGATGATGATAATGATGATGATGATGATGATGATGATGATGCGCGCACACACACACATGAAAGGGTGATGAAAGAACCTCAGGGGTTCGTCCAGAAAGAGGAAGGACGACGACGTCCTTGTGTCAAACATCAACTGTGGAAACAGCACGAGCTAACTATCCAAGATAAGAACAGAACAATCAACTGAAGAGTTTTCAGCTCCACTTTCAATACCTCTATCAGAGGCATGGAAATCAAAAAAAAAAAAAAAAAAAAAAAAGAACTACGATGAAGTATGTGCACTAAAGTTGGTCACATGATCGCCGGTCAGGACCCTCCTCCTCGGAAGTAGAAAGTCTTTGCGTGCGCGTTCGTGCACCCTTGTGTGTGTGCTCCCGTGTGCTTTTATTCTTGTGTGTGTGTGTGTGTGTGTGTGTGTGTGTGCGTGCGTGCGTGCGTGCGCGTGCGTGCGTGCGTGCGTGCGTGCGTGCGTGCGTGCGTGTGTGTGTGTGTGTGTGTGTGTGTGTGTGTGTGTGTGTGTGTGTGTGTATGTGTTCCTATGTTTCTGTGTTTGTAGATTACTGTTGTTGTTGTTACTCTTGTTGTTGTTACTATTGTATGTTGTGCTCTGTATGAGTGCGTATGCATGCGTACATGCGTGTGTGTGTGTGTGTGTCCGTATGACTGCGTGCGTGCGTGCGTGGGCGTGTGTGTGTGTGTTTGTGTGTGTGTGTGTGTGTGTGTGTGTGTGTGTGTGTGTGTGTGTGTGTGTGTGTGTGTGTGTTTGTGTGTGCCTGTGTACCTGTGTGTCTGTGTGTTTTGTGGATTACTGTTGTTTTTGCTGCTGTATAGCAGTGAATATCAAGGGCCAAAGTTTACAAGTTGTGAACTGTTTATTACCCAGATGGTGTGTCCAAGAAGGAAGCCGACTGGTTGTTTGATTTAGATTCAAACAAAGAGTGGATTATTCTAGGTGATTTCAATTCCCATCATGCTCTATGGTCCGAAAATCTAAAAATATCACAAACAATAATGAATATCTCGCTAACACTATAGTAAATGCTAATCTAACGATACTGAATGACGGTTCTATCACCAGAATTGCTGATCGTTCTGATCAGAAAAATTCATCAATTGATTTGTCCTTAGTAACTCCGGGTATTTTTCCACTTTGCACGTGGAATGTCATTCAGTCACCACTGGGTAGTGACCATCTTCCTGTTGAAGTTCAGATCTTAGTGTGTCCAGAGAGAACTGAGCATACCCTCGGACATACAAAATACAACGAAGATAAAGCCAACTGGGACCTTTTTGCCCAAACTCTAATTACTGGTTCTCTTAAGCTCAATTTTAATCATAACATAGAATCAGTAGAAGATCTTGAAAACAATTATGTAGATTTACGAAATCTTATTCTGAGAGCAGCAGATTGTGCCATTCCAAAGATTAAGTTTAAAGACCATCCAAAGAGAGCCTCAAACCCTTGGTGGAACTCCTCATGTGAGTTGGCCGTAAAAATGAAAACAGAGGCATTTCAAAACTGGATGATGAATAGTCGTCATTCACAGCCACCCCAAGTAGTAAACGAACTCCACAGTAAATACAAAATTGCTAATAACTACAGTAACAGAGCAGTAGCTCTTGCAAAAAAAAAAAACAAAAAAGTATTATGGTAATTTGATCATGACTTGCTCTAAACATCCACATGACGTTTCTAAATTATGGAAAGAAATTTTTAAAAATCAAGGGTACATTCCATCTCCCTCAGCCTGCTCTGCATGTTAATGATAAAATTTATAGAACTAACAAAGAAAAGGCTGAATTATTAGCAGAAACTTTTGCTTCAATGAGTCAGACTGAGTGTTTATCTCAGTCTGAACAAATTCGTAGAAAGGAGTTTGAGGATAAATTCCAAAACATTGAGCAGCTTAATATAGAAAGTAACACTTTATATATAAACACAAATTTAACAATGCATGAACTCTGTTTCGCACTTAAACGTATAAAACCGGGTAAGATATCCACTGGTTCAGATCCTATTTCCTATAACATGATTAAGCATTTTCCTGAGAGTCTGTTATCAAAGTTGTTGGAGTTCTTTCAGATTTGCTGGAATACTGGAATGCTCCCTACAGATTGGAAAAAAAGCTACTGTCATCCCAATCCTTAAACAAGGAAAACCTAAAACTCTTCCCTCTAGTTTTCGACCTATTTCTTTAACACCTCACATTGGAAAACTTTTTGAAAGAATCATGAAAAAACAGAATAGAACATTTCTTGAAAAAAAAAATGGAGTCTTGCCTTTATTCCAGGCTGGTTTTAGGAAAGGTAGAGGAGTCACAGACCACATTGTCCACTTATCCTCAAATGAAAAAAAGCTCTTGCCAAGCGTCATTCGACCCTTGCAACGTTCTTTTTGATGTTCATAGAGCCTACGATTCAGTATGGCATTTCTAAATTGTTGTTCAAAGCACATGAAGTAGGAATACGAGGTCGTTTTTTTTTTTTTTTTTTTCAATTTCTAAAAGCTTTCTTATCGGACAGAACTATCCAAGTCAATGTACATGGAGCTTTATCAACTTCTAAGACTATTAACATGGGTGTTCCCCAAGGAAGTGTAAATCGCTCCAACACTTTTCTCGCTAATGCTTTACGATATTAAACAGGTTAATACAAAAGGTGCCACATTAGCTCTATATGCAGATGATATTGCTCTGTGGAGAAATGTAAACTGCAATTTTTCCAAACAACAAACCAAAAGAAAGAAAAATCATTGAACAGTATCAGGAAATAGTTGACAATATTTTTCATTACATGAAATCAAATGGGTTTGGTTTATCTGCTCACAAAACGGTCTTTGTTGTCTTTACAAAGAAAAACAATTGCGTTTGAAGGCAGAGAAGCTATCTCTATAAGGGTTGATAATAATTTGATATACCCAAGCAAACAAGTTAAGTTTCTCGGTGTAATCTTCCACTATAAACTTTTTTGGAGTAAACATATTAATTTCCTTGTAGAAAAGGCTAGGAAAAAAATGGTTTATTACGTGTTCTTTCTGCATACCTCTGACCTAAAAGGGGATCTAATCTCGTCTATGTCGCCTCAGGGTTAGTTCGTTCAATTCTGTCATATGGCCAAGAAGTTTTTTTTTACAGCTGGAAAGACAGATTTACACAAGCTAACCAGTATTGACTCGTTAGCCTTTAAAATTGCATTAGGACTTCCCCGATGGGCTTCAATTGATTTGACGTACAAGGAGGCTGGTGTGTTACCCTTAAATGAACACAGGCTAAGTTGCGCCTGTAATTTTACAGTGAGGGCTAGAACCATCCCAAATTCAGTATGACTGAACTGGATGGCAGTACGTATATTTCAAGAGAGATCCGTAACAAATCGGTATACATGTCCCTAGGTGATTATGTTTCCCCATTGTTTCAGAACTGCAACCTGTCTCTTGATGGTATTGCCCAGGTTCCATGTTGTTCACCCTTTCGTGGTTGTCAGAGCAGGCTGAAATCATCTACTCTTACGGAGATTTTAATAAAAAAAAAATAATCCTCTGTTACTATCATCCTATGCCAAAGACTTGATAGACAGGAAATACGATTCCCATCTACACATTTTCACGGATGGTTCTGTTTTAGATTCTTCCGATGTTGGGGCTTCCTTTGTAATACCAGCGCTTAGCATTAGAAAGAAATTCCATATTACGAAAGGATGTTCTATATTTACAGCAGAGTTATTTGCTATTTTGAAAGCACTAGATTTTATACTTGACATGCCCGTTATACATAGACAAAAATACTTATACTATCGGACTCAAAATCAGCGCT
>JADBJO010007080.1:65395-75395 GCA_016801955.1 Conus betulinus
GAAATGTCTACCGATAGCTTCGTTGTTAGTGTAAATCCTAGGTACTTATAGCTATTAACCACTTCTATCTCTTGCCCTTTGTAAAACCATTTTTCTTTTTTGCCTAAGTACCCGCCTTTTCTGAAAACATGATCTTTGTTTTTTGTAGATTTACTGTTAGACCTATTGTATCTGAGGCTTCCTGCAAGTTCTTCAGCTGATTTTGTAGCCCTGCTGGTGTTAAGGAAATTAAGGCAATATCGTCTGCGAACAGCAGCGTGAAAACTTCTTCGGCTCCTGCTAAAATTGATACCATGTTTTCCTTTCTTTGTAACTCTATCTGCTACCTCCGTTATTAAAAGTGAGAAAATTAGAGGAGATAATAAAACAGCCCTGTTTTACTCCTGCTGAACATTAAAAAAAATCTGTTTTTTCGGCACCGTGTCTGACACAGGCTTGTACTGTTTTATAAATCCCTTTTAACATATTTAACATTTTTTGGTGGAGATTTTATGCTTTTTTAGAATTTCCCATAATTTTCCCCTATTTACCGTATCGAACGCTTTCTGGTAGTCGATGAATGCCACATACAGTTTGCTTCTACGTCTGCCATATAGGCAGTTTGACACCATGCTAGTTAGGGTAAAAATGTGGTCAATTGTAGAGTATCCTTTTCTGAATCCCGCTTGTTCTCTACTGATTTTATTTTCTTCTTCCGCCCAATTGTATATTCTTTTATTTAATATGGCTGTATATATTTTACTTATTATACATAGTAATGAAATTCCTCTGTAATTCCCTGGATTATGCTTGTCCCCCTTTTTGTGAAGAGGTATGATTACCGCTTGTGCCCATTCTATGGAAAATAGCTGTTAAGAAATAAAGTGTTGAACAACTTTGTCAAGTACGGTGTTATTACGTTTTCAATAGTCTTTAAGAAATTCTGGGGGGAATTTCATCTGTTCCTGCTGATTTGCCTGATTTTAGTCTTTTTAATGCTAATTTATTTCTTGCTCCGTTATTTACTCCATCTAATTCCTGCACTATAACTTCTTCCTCGATTATTGATACTTCTATTTCATTTTCCCTCTGTGTCAGCGTTGTTTGTGGGTTCAATATGTTCTCAAAATGTTCTTTCCACTGGTTAGAGGTAATTTGTGGTGGTTTGTTTTTCTTTCTCCTTATCTTCTTTATTGTACTCCAGAACTTTTGACTGTCTTTTGAGCTTTGCGTAAGTGTGTCGTAAATTTGATTTCTATATAGTTTTTTTTTTTTTTCTTGTTTTTTGTTTTTGGTAGAACGCTCTTTTTGTTTCTATATTCTACTTCCCTTTCTTCATATTTATTTGGATTCCTCTTTTTATCTGTAAATCTAAGTTTATTTAGGGCTTGTCTGGCTTGTTTTTTTATTCAGCTTACAATCGTCGTCATACCATTCATTTATTTATTGATTTACTTATTCCCCCCCTGTCCCTATTGTTTTATACATACTACAACCTCCCGCCTCTTTCAATAATGTATTGAAATTTTGTATACTTGCGTCTATATCTTGCTCCACCTCTTCTGTTATCTGTTCTAGCCTTCTTTGTGCTACTTCTGTTTAAAAAAAACTGTGTATATTCCTGTGATTTACTTGAGTCCCATCTAATTATGTTTACAAATTTCCTCTCTTGTTTCTCAGATTGTGTATTCTGTAGTGTACTCTGTAGCTCTAATATGATAGGCATATGGTGAGATTCAATTCTTTCCCCTACAGCACATGTTTTTACCACCTCAAGCAACTCTGGCGAGCATAAATAGAAGTCTATAGTGCTATTGCCTCTTTCCGAGAAGAATGTATATGCATCGTCGAAATTTTCCATTGTCAATCCATTTAGGGGGGTCAGATTGAAACTCGCACATAGTTCAATTAATTTTTTGCCGAAGTTGTTGATTATTGGGTCCTTGGATTTGCGTGCATACATTCTGGTCATTGTGTCGAAAATAACATCATTTACATCCTCAGTCAAACCCCACTCCCCAATTCGTGCATTAAATCCCCACCGATAATGTACAAAAATTCATTTCCTTGCTCCATCTGCGAACATATGTATGTTCTATCATTTCCAGTGTACATGAAAAATCTTTATCAACATAAAACCTGCTATCTACTGGATGAACATACACACCGAAAAATAATATATCTTTCTCACACTGCAATAGATTTCTGCTCACTTTCACACATAATACATTCTCATATTAGTTTTTAGCAGTTGAATATGATCTGTTAACTTTTTAGTCACTAATAGTAGTAAAGTACCTCCCTGAGGCCTACCCATCCGTGTATACTTTATCGCTGGCCAATACATGTGCAGAAAATCATGAAACTTTACATCGAAATCAAAAAATCCTTTAAAGTAAATGTTTCTGACAAACAACAAAAGTCAAAGGCAGCAGCAGTAACAAATTCAGTGAAATCAGGGTCCGATAATTTCTCGGCCAACCCTTCCACATTCCAACATAAAAAGGACAATGTTTTAGCTTTCTCATTCCTCACTCTGACGCTCCTCTCATCCCTCGCTCTCTCATTCTCATTTTTTGTCTCATCCTCTGTTCTTCCCTGTCTCACTCCCGCTCTCTCACTCTCACACTCTCTCTCTCTCTCTCCTCCCCTCACTATTGTTTGGATCTGTTTTGGACCGCCTTGGCCCCCCATCATTTAGTACCCTTTTTGTCTTTTTTTGATGCATTTGAGTGTGTTTTTTCTAGCTGTCTGTTTGAAGTAATTGTATTGTTTGCATTTGATCGTGATGCCTGTTTCTTTATGGTTCGTGCTCTTTTTCCTTTCGCAACGTCTCTCATTCTGCCTTCTCTCTCCTCTTCCTCTGTCGTCCTACTACTACGTGTGTGTATTATATCCTTTAGTGAGGTTTGTCGCATACTGAGTTTTTCGTGTGTGTTTCATCACTCTGACTGGCTCCCTCCCCCCCCTCCCTCCCCCATCTCCCTCCCTCCCCCCCCCTCCCCTCCCCCGTCCCCTTTCCCGCTGACTGTCCCTCTATCGCTGTGTGTGTCCTGTGTGTGACTAGCGGTATCGTGACACGAGTCCTGCACTCCCTCGATCAGTTCCGCTCCCTCTCTCTCTCCTATGTGTGTGACGGTCACCCGTTGCGAGTAAGGCACCCCATCATTCGATGGTTGCTCACTTGTGCCTACCGACTCGCATTGTGAGCTTGCAACTGACTCTGACCCTATGTGTGCCCTAATGATCGATGTCGACTGTACACATGTCACTCCCTCTTCGCGCTGTGTCCTTTGCCCTTTTCTAACTCTAACGTCTCCCCAATACTCTGTGGTAGGCTTTCCCACTCACTCATCGTCATACTTGCACATACGCGCATTTTATTTCCCTCATCCACACCATCCTTTCCTCTTTTTCTTCACTGTTCTTTCCATCATATTCACTCAGTCTCCGTTCCACACTTTCTTCTTCTTCCTGCGCACCTTTCTCTTTTTGCTCGCTGATCATATGTTCTTATGTTTTCATGTTCGCTTCCAGAATCGTCTGTATCGTCATACCTTTGTCTTAGGCTCGCACGCTTCCCCCCCGTACCCACACATCTCCACCCTCCTCCTCACCCCCCTCGCCCCCACATTCTCTTCGTTTCCCTCACTCTCACTCCCCTCTTCCATCCCTCTTTCCCCCATCTCCCTGTCCCTTTCCCTTGCACCCATGCGCCCCTCTGTACTCCTCCCCTCCCACACCCCCATTTCCCCCCCTGTTCGCACTCTCCACCCCAAACCTCCCCCCCCCTTCTCCATGCACTTCCTTGCCCCCCTCCCCCCCTCAACTCCCCCATAAATCCCCATTTCCCCCTCCCCAGTCCATCCACCCCGCTCCAACCCCTAGCTCCGTCCCCTCCCTATCCGCTCCTCGCCCCTCCATTCATATTGTCCACCCCAGACTCCCCCCCCTCCAACACACGGCCACTCCCAGCCTGGTGCTCTCTGTTACGCCACCTTTGTTGTGGTTCATACTGTCCTGATGGCACACTGTCTTTGTCCTTCACTCGTAGTTGACCCCCTCTGTAGTAGCCTACTTTTCCTTGGGCCCGTAATGTCTCAGGGTTTCAGTCTGGCGTCTTGTTCTGTCTTGTATCAGTCTGATCCCTTCTCTTTTCAACCTTTCCCTCCCCTCCGTATCCTTCATGATTTTCATCACATCTGACCATCTTAATAGTTTCACAATCACAGGTCTTGGGTGCGGATTCAGCGGGTTCCTCTCCCCAACCTATGTGCCCTGTCCACCACGTCCTCCTTCCATGCATTGTCTGACATGAAGTGGTTCAGCATATCCTTCACCAGTTCCTCACAGTTTTCACTCGTATTTCTATCTTGTGTTTCTTGCAGCCCTAGAATCTTGATGTTGTTTCTTCTTGAGAAACCTTCTAGCTTGTCTATTTCTTCTTCCAGCCCAACTATTTTTTGTGCCATGCACTCTCGCTCTCATCTAGTTGTCTAATTGCTGCTGTGTTTCTTGTGTGTTTCTTTTTGTGTCAGCCACCTCTTTGTGTAGTTGTTCTAGTGTGTTAGCCATGTGTATCTGCTTCGTCTCTACTCTGTTTATGGTGTCTATCTGGGATTTGAATTTATTTGCTAGTGATGTCTGTGAATCTGTAAGTCCCTGAAGCCCATCGAGTATCTGTGTCAACTTGATTTCTAGAGTTGAGAGTTTCTCGTCAACGTTTTGTTGCAGTTTGTGTGGCTCCTCCCCTAGCGTTTCCTGACTGTTACTGGTGCTACTGGTACTGATGTTGCTGCTGTGGCTCGGTCCCCGGTTGATCTCGACGTCTCCACTCAGCCGGAGCCTGCTCGCCAGGTACACTGCGTTCACCAAGGTCGCGATCATGCCCATCGTTCTCGTGATCATCATTGCGGCAGTCTGGCTAGGATATCCGTGCGTTCCTCCTCCCCACTCCTGCCACTGTAACGCCGTATCGACCGCGACCCGCCGTGGCTGGCCGTCCGCTGTTTCGCTTTCGATACGTTCCGCCCCTCTTTTAGTCATCTCATTCCAGAGCCCCGTTTGCGAAGACACTGCGAGTCCAGTCTCTACACTCATCGAGCGGGGGCCGAAGGCCACCTCGATCATCTGCAGCGCGTACCATGTCAGCAGGATTGCACAAACCAGTTCGAACACAAAACGTAGCACTTCACTTACTCCCAACACTTTTTCCTTGACGCCATCTTGTCTGTTTACTTTCAACCTCCCCGGTCCACCAAACAAACCAATTTTCCACATCAAAAGCCTTATCAACAACAACAGCGGGTTTGTCAGCATCATAGTTTATTTCGTGTTGCCAGTATGTCGGTGGTGGTTCATCTTTAGGGAAAAAAAATATGAGAAGAACTGACATTTAATGACAATACAGGTCATTGATTGTGTCAGTGGGACTGGTTCCCAAACAAACTCATGCCCATTTCAAGTCTGCTCAGGTGCAGGTAGAATGTTTTGTCTTTCCCGTGAACAGAGAGAGAGAGAGAGAGAGAGAGACAGAGAGTGCCTGTGTGTGTGTCGGGGTCACCACCGTCACACGACGGTCCCCATGTACACTGTCGTATACACATAGAGCCAGTCATGCGGGCCTGCACACAACAACACATCTGTCTCCTTTCCTTCAACATAACAAATCAAAATACAATTTTAAATTTCTTCTCTGGTTAAAATATTTTTTTTCTTTCTATTGGCGCCTCACTTCATTTGGCGTGAGGGGGTTTTAATATATTTTCTCTTTTTTCCCCATCCTTCAGTGTGTTATTCAACAGGGCATCACTAACATACAACGAGCTAATACTGCGCTGCAAAAAAGAAAATGTATCCAGGTCAGACTGACCTGAGTTAATTCGACCATTTCCAAACTTCTTTTTCAGGTCATACAATCGACCAGTTTGCCTTACGGCAAATTATAGATTCAGAAATCCCAATTCTTTCTTAATTTTCCAGTGGGAAAATAAAACTCATCCTTTCCGTGAGAACAATGATCAAATCAAATTTCCTGATAAAGCTGTAAAGAATTCAAGTATCTTATCCACCAGACATGAACAAACGAATCACGAGACAAAACACGAGCGTTTTTGACCTCTTAGGTCTTCTTCTGGCAAGATCAAAAACACTCAGGACAACGAAAATGGACAAGCAAACGCTTATCTCGCTGAATTAGGCGCAAGATGGACGTTGAATGAAAACGAGGCCAACACAAAGGATAAAATGCGTGTTAAAATAGTAATGATGACAATAATAGTACTAAAATAAATAATAATAAAGATAATGATGACGACGAAAGTATGATGAAAATTAAAAAGGAGAGGATTACTACTCCCGCTGTTGGTGATAAAATGGCCATAGTATTTGCATAGTAAGTGAGAAAGGAGAGGGTTTAGAGGATTGACGAACAGCACGGTTGTTGTGACGACAGTGCGAGCGTTGATGATGGTGATGATAACGGCATTAATAATTGTAATAATAGTAATTATTATTATTATGATAACACTATCAACGACGGCGACAACGATGATGATGATGATGATGGTGGTGGTGGTGGTGATAATGATGATAATGATGATGATGATGATGATCATAATAATAATAATAATAATAATAGTAACAGTAGTAATGACAATAACAATAATAATATTGATAATGACAACAATAGTAATAACGGAAATCGTGATAATAGAATTGACAATAAGTGCAATTGTACAAAAATATGATAAAAAGATAGTGTCAATAATAGTACTAATATTGTTACTGATAATAATTAAGGAAGGGCGGAAAAAAAGGAGGAGGAGGGGAAGGGGGAGGACAATGTCAAGGGAGCGAACATCTCACAAAGGCCTTAAGCGCTTACAGGCAAAGAATGTCATGAGTGGTAGAGAAATAAGTAATGGGCCGATTAGCAATACGCCCTCACCTAGCACACACGGTCGAACTGTGCCAAGGTGGTCGAAGTGGTCAGGTAGATGGCACCTAAGGTAGTAAGGACCCTCCCAAGTGCGAACCTTCCCGATGGCAAAAGGGAGAGGAATGAAACCACTAGGACCTCGGAACATCGAGTAGGCGCTAAATACTCAGTCAGTTGAGGTTGGTTTGTAAACAGTCCTTGACGAGCAGGAGTCTTGGGCTCGTTCAGATGGCATTGCCGTGGGACACTGTGTTGATGCTTTGTCAGACTGGTTGAATGCGTGTGGACGCTGTTGTTGTCGCTCTCTCTAGGATAATTACCGTGTTAAAGAGGTACCGGAGTCGGCGGGAATTTTCGATGTCCATTTCCTGCCAAGTGATTGTTTGCTAATCATTTTTGTGGGATGTGTGTACATGCTGATGTGTGGAAGAAACGTAGCGAAAGGAGAATTCAGTGTACTTGTGAACAAGGTGATGAAGAAGCAACAGGGACAAAGGCATGGCCCAAAGGGAAATCCTTTGTGTCCATCCCTATATAAACTGAAGGAAAACAACGTGACGACAGAGAACACCACATGAGGGAGAGAAGAAGAATGGAGGAGAGAGAGGAGAAAAAAGTGAGCAGGACAGAGTAGGGTTGAGAAAACACGTGGTCTGGGAGACAGAAGTGACAGCAAGGTCTCGGTGTAAAAGGCAAGCTCAAAAAAGAAGATTGAGTTTGAAGCCCAGAGGTGGATGAAGAGAGAAAAACTGAGTTTGAACCCAGAGGTGGGTGAAAGAGATGAAGAAGATTTGTGCGTCGAGTTCCCCGAGACGACCACGAAGACCCAGTCCTGAAACCTGGAGGCAGTCAACCAAGGGCGTCACCCATCATCTTGAAGAAACTTGTTCAAGAACTGTGGTGTGGTGTAGAAATGTGATTGTGTGTGTGTAAACCTGACCAGGTAAGAAGCCATTTTATTTTAACCTGGGATTAAGAAGTACTGATCGTTTATGTTGTGATTATTCCATTTTGTGTAATTGGATTTTTCATGTTTGATTATAAGTAGCATAGAAATTGTATTCTTGTTCTCAGTCGTGTTAGGAGAGAACCGAATGCGTGAAATCCCATTCCCAGAGAGAGGTGAATGTTTGGTGGGTGCATGAATGTGCATTTGCGTTAATGAGTGCAGAGATAACCTTGGTGTGTTAAGCCTGACTAATAATACATCAACCTAGTGCACTTAAGCAATACCATCACGATTTCCCCGTCCTGGACAGGCGGGAATGACAAAGAGGAGAGGGAAGACACAAACTGTGTGTGAAGGAGGAAATGTTATAAGTATACTTATTGTTTGAATAATAATCCTGTAACCATATAACAATAATACTGATGATATAAGAGGCTGGAAAAGTGATGGTTGAAATATATGAATATTGTAAAGTATAATGACGATGATTCATAATACAAGTAAATGTAATAGTTGTAACAGTTATGAAGTTGTTACAACAGTTCCGCTGATGGAAATGGTAATGATAAAAGCAGGATTATGAAAGAAGTAATAAAAATAATAATCGTGTTTGTAATCGTGATAATAATGGTGATGATAATGATCATGTTGATACTGACTGAGGTAGTTATTTTTCATTTCAATTATCTCATCGATCTATCTATCTGTTTTATCTTATTTTTCCTTTCCCTATTTGTCCATTTCTTTTTCTTTCTCGTCAAAACTTCTCTCGAGAGCAGACATTCCAAATCACTTCAAGGGAGGGAATGCGAGAGGCTACATCAAAGTATTAGTTCCAAGGTACAGGGTGCTTACCTAGAAAGATAAGGCACTCTATTAAGTATCTAAATCAATAACTTACTTCACGATCGATCACAGGATCCACATCTTACGTATTGGATGTGTGAACGGGTTAAAATTTCGAAATGATTCCGATCACGATGAAAACAAGACTAAAATGATCCAAATTCGAGACTGTGATGAATAGATTGCATTGATAATTGTCAGACATGTTCACACATTTCATTATCACCATAGGTTCAATGATATAGCGCGTATAAAAAAGTAGTTGAGAATTCAATTCTCTCTCTCATAGTTCTTTGTCCTTTTCCTCTGACTAATCTCTCTCCTTTTTATGGAGTTCTTTCTCTCTCTCTCTCTCTCTCTCTCTCTCTCTCTCTCTCTCTCCTCTAAGCTTGTCCGCTGCTTTCGCCAAAGTAACAGGCAGTCTCTTTTTCCCCGAAGAGTACTAATCCTACTGAAAAACCTGATCACAGAGGAGAAACCACCCTACAAAAGTGAGTTTTCGATCACTTCAGTTAAGGTTCTCTCTTAAAAACGAATTTCGAGTGTCTGCAGAATAGGTCTGCAGGTTCGAAGTGAGCAAAAACTGGAAATTCTATATTGTTTGTATTTCCTGGATACATAGCAGTGTGCATATGTGTGTCTTTCTCTGTGTGTGAAAAAGAGATACAGGGATATAGATTGCCACTGGAAGAGTTTATACCGGTCGGTCCAGACACACACATTAATCAGTAAAACCGCTTTTCTTTTTTTCTTTTTAGTCTTTGAATGAATAAGAAGAATACTAGTTATGAAATGTACATGACTAACTACAATCTATTTTATAATGGGAATTATAGGAAAATAAATATTAAGTGTCTTACATAGTTTGAACTGTCAGAAGAGCTTAAGCCAAAGGCGTGTGCGTTCTACATGGATGTAGTGTGTTTGCAGTAGACCTGTAATGTCGAGCTTTCAAAGAGAGTTTGTCAAGGCTTTACCTTCATTTTTTTGTCCCATGGTTTAGGTCAAGCGTTTTTGACTCGCTGCTAAGTTTGCAGACGTATTGCCAAAACACAATAACCTTTAGTGTATTGCTCTCTCTCTCTCTCTGTCTCTGTCTCTCTTTCTCTCTCTCTCTCTCTCTCTCTCGTGTGTGTGTGTGTGTGTGTGTGTGTGTGTGTGTGTGTGTGTGTGTGTGAGCGCGCGCGCGCATGTTTGTGTTTGTTTCATCACATTTTGAGCAGCATTGGGATTATTGTGGGGTTTTTGTTTCCATGTGTTTAATGTAGTTTGTTTGAAACGAGTGA
>JADBJO010007080.1:85395-119918 GCA_016801955.1 Conus betulinus
CCTTCGATGCTCTAGGAGCGAGGCTCCCTGTCTTCTGTCCCTTGCCGTCGTGAATGCATCCTCGAGTCCTTGCAGTGGGTTGGTCCAGCAGAAGTCGCCATTCTTCCTGCATCCTATGAGAACGGATTCTCTGGAAGCCTGTAGTAACGCTGTGAACTCGGAAGATGATCTTGGTAGTAGCTCGTCCCTGGAATCGTATGCCCTGGTTGAGGATGGAGGTGGCTGTGGAAGATGTAGTGCGATGGCTCATGGTCGACCAGTTGGGATTCTCTAACACAGACTATCCCTTATGACCTGCTACAAACGAAAGCCGCAGATTACACATTCTGACCGAGAAGTCACCGCTAAATCCGGACAGAGAATACACTAAAGCATGGGAAACTAACGCATAGGAATGGCATCCATATACGCCGAGGACAAAGAAGACGGCACAGTCTATGAAAAAAAGAAGACAGTAAAACTGGGAAAGTGAAGACTGTGAATACGGCCAAAGCCTTACAACACACCTCAACCGTATGAAACAAAGACTAACATTCTGAATGATTACGCTAAAGAATATGGAAGGACAGCATTTAGCTCTATTATCAAGCTGCTATTAACCCTTTTGACAAAAAAAGATTTATAAGCCCTATGCTAAAGTAAGGTTATGTTACCAATAGCCCGCAAAGGGTCATATCAGGGATATCACCGCATTAAAGTTAACTCACAAGTCATTACATGAAAAAAAAACCCACCACACAACCCTTTAAATACACCTATAACCGCACCGGAAAGTTTGTTAAAAATATCGTATCAAACACTCAAAAGTTCAGTTTTTCAACAAAAAAAAACACCCCGACTTTTTTTTTTTTGGCAACTGGAATGGTGGATCGGCAAAGAATTGATGAAAATTGTGAAAATGGATACACTGTTTTTGGTGCTTGAAGAGGTAAACCCGTTTTGATCGGCCCACTGTCGAATCTTGTCCACACAAAGTTGGAGTCGACACTGAATGCTGGCGTACGAAGCTCCAACTGCATCGAGTGTGAAGTCATCAACAAACGGAACGGACTCGGAACCCCGGTTTACTTAACAGTGTCGTTAATTTGATACTGAACAGAGCGGAACGAAGAATGCTCCCTTGAAGTAAACACAGCTCCTGCCCATGAATGTCGGACAGCGTGGTGCCAATACAGACGTGGAACTGCCGATCAGCCAGAAAGTTTTAATTGAATAAAGGCAGACAACCACGAAAACAATTTATGGATGTCTATAAGAATTCCAGGTTTCCGAGTGGTATCACACGCTTTTTTTCAGATCAAGAAAAATAACAGCCACATAACGTTTATTAATGAACGCGTTGCGGATGGTGGTTTTCAGACGGACAAAATGATCAACGGTCAAGCGGTACTTCCGGAACCTGCATTGGCTAAAAAATCATCGGTTTCCAGCTTAAAGATCAGATGGGGCTTGGCCATCTTTTCCATTAGCTTGCAGAGGCAGCTTGTTAGAGCTATCAGACGATAGTTTGAAGGGTTGGTAAGGTCTTTTCCAGGCTTAGGAATCGGAATGGTCATGACTTTTCACCACACACCTCCTCACCAGAACAGCAAATTTTGACATACCCAATTTTCTGGCACTTAAAGCTCTGCAACGGAGACGGAGACGGAAAGTCAAGTCGAATGCACACATTCGAAGAACCTATTTTGATGACTTATGGCAATGACGGGATACAGAGCATCAGAAAGAGGGTTGTTGGGCATTCTTCTCTTCCTTTGCGAATTGTGACCCTACGCACATTGAAAATACACATCGGGATGCAAGTTCTGTTTTTTATATCGGTCTCCAAGACGCATCTAAGATCTGAGCATCTAATGATTCTCTTGGGCGTACTCAACTGTTTATACGCAGTCATCCGGGTCTCTCTACCAGTTCTATGGCACTCAGCGGCTGTTCCCACAAGCCCTATTAGGGCAAGGCACTAACACCTGTTCAAATAAAACAGTAAACCGATAATAGAAGTCCATAGCTGTAAGAAACGAGGTCACTAAAACCTTTGAAAGGAAGATGCTATATCTATAGAGCGAAAACACTACAACTTTTAAAAAGGGGAAACTTAACTGCCTAAAACGACTACACTAGCCACTTGAAAAGAACACTAAATCCTGTGACAGAACACTGAAGGAAAGGATAGCAAATGCTATCACAGTGTCGAGAATACGTGTGCACTAATTGAAAGCTGACCACCAGCTCCCTTAAGAGTAGGAAATTAAAATGTGTCTTTGCAATCTTTGTCCTTGTTTTTTTGGTAGAATCATCAAAAAATAATTTGGCAGACTCGCTAAGAATTATGTGAAATCTGAAAGCTATGAAAGGATTCAGACACTAACTGATTACCATGTCAGGCTTTCTGTGGATAAAGGACACTCAGGACAGGAGTACCAGGTGCGCACTAGGGAATATTTCAGGAAGAGGATCAAAGACTTCCTCAAGAGCTCTGCAGCCCGAACCAAAATGATCTGAAAGCATGCGTCCCATGCACCAGATCCCTCGATTCACGAGACCTGCTCCACAGCTCGAGTCAGCCTTTCATGCCTTTCCAGGAGATATTCCCTCTGGTACTCCCCGTTTTGTATCCTTCTTCCCCAGAACACCGACACTGGAAACTGTCTTATCGGCATGGCCATAAGAAAAATCGTGTGGATAGTAAATTGCTTAGAGCTTGGCGTCTTTCTGTGGACAGGCGCTATATAAGCATTCATAATAATCATAATGAAAATAGAAACCGAATCCTAGAAAAGAAGACTCTAAGCCCAAGAGAAAAGGGATATACATCTCTGAATGAAGGAGACACTGAAGCCAGGAAAGATAAAAGACCTGCGAAAGAAGGAAACACTATACCTAGATAAAGATGACATTAAACCCTATGTATGAAGGAGGCACCGAACCTGGGAAGAAAAAGACGATGAACTTGTGAACGAAGAGACCACGAATTCCTAGGAAAAGACACACACACACACACAAAAAAAAAAACACTGAAAAAATGGCCAAACCGTTTGAAAAACTACGGCAATGTTGCTTATAGCCCAGCCAGCCGTAAAGGGCAATGTCAGGGCTGTCTATGTGTTGAAGACATCCACATAACCCTTTGAAATACATCTAAAAACAGCGGAAATTTTGTTAAAAACATTTGTTCTGTGAAATCTTAGATCAGATGAAAAATGTCGATCTCTTAAAAAAATTAAAGATCACATCAGGTGGGACATCTCTGAACAAGGTTTTCATGGAGTCTGTCTGTAAAATGCTTATGCCTCAAACCATACAAATTCAAACCCTCTAAAAAATGTTTCACTGTGAATGGTACATGACACACAGAATGGACCATGGAGCTTCTTCACTCTTCAAAAGAAACGATCGAGTCACAAACGAATGGCCAACGCGCAGCCAGCATAGAACTGTTTCTCCTTTGCGACCACCAGAGGTAGATGACAGGAACACTTTGGTTTGGTCGGATCTGGAAAAGTTTATTATATGTCTGTGTACTCCAGTCCTCCTGCCAGGCCTCTGATATAACCATTAACCTTCGGTTTCAATTCCGAGTAGAGGATAGATAAGCTGGGCAGTTTCTTTGTTGTGGTATTCCTGCCAAACGATCAGCCTTTTTTATTTCACCGAATGCCAACATGACCAGGAACCTAAGCTGGAACATTGTTGTGACCTTCCGCTTTCAAAGAGGTAAAAAGTTTTAAAGAGTTTAAAAGTTCAGGATGATGGAGGTAAAGGCCAGTTTCGGCCTTCAAAGCTGACTGCGAATCAGACAAAATCAGAAAGTTTTTTGTTTATAGACAGAGATTATCTTCAGCGCTAGAACCAAAGCCGGTACCTTTACCAGAGTAAACGGAAATATCTGACGGAATATGCTTAGATGATATGTGAAAAGGAAAAGTTGGGCAATAGGCTACACAAACTACTCCACAATCTGACTTCGAACATCAGTAAACATTGTTTGAAAGGATGGAAAATTTGAATAGAGACTGGCAAACAATGCCTTGATTGCCTGATGATTGGTGCATTCTTTGCGAAAAGCAGCAAGAACAAAGCGTGTTTCTGATGTGAAAAAGGTCCATGGAGGCTTTTCTGGAAATTTTGGGAAGTCAGACAACTCTTTGATCAAGACCTGCATTCTGCACATGGGCTGCAAACGAAGTCCAAACTTAGGAATGCAGATTGGATTTTTTTCAAAGTTACTTTGAAAATGATGAATAAAAACCCAGTCACAGACAGGGTTTTCTGGTTCAGAGAACAATCTGAGATAGTATTTAAGGATAGTGTCAGTCTGCGCCTGCATAGTGTGGGTTTACCTGCCTCTGCGTACAGGCTGCACACAGGGGTGGTGCGGAATGCTCCAAGACAGAGACGAAGCCCTTGATGGTGAACAGGGTCCAAGAGTTTTGGATAAGAGGGTCTTGCAGAGCCATACACAGCACATCCATAGTCCAGTTTAGAAGGGACCAAGGCTCTGTAAACGTGCAGCAAAGTTTTCTAATCAGCGTCCCAGTCAGTTTATGCTACAACCCGCAGAATGTTTAAAGTTTTCTGTCAACTTTTTGAATCTTTAATGTGACTAAGGAAGTTTAGGGTTTGATCGAAAAAATACCCAGAAATTTGGCCGCCTTTACATGTAGAATGGGAAATTTCCCTTTTTGGATTTCAGTATCCTCAAAGAGCTGTTCAAGACTATGAAAATGAATGCACTAGATCCCAGTAGCAGAAAAAATAAAGTCATTTTCTTCTGCCCACGGATGCATTTCATTTACACATAGCTGGAGCCTGCGCTGAACACTTGGAAACAAGCTTCCAGTTGCACAGAGAGCAAAATCACCACAAACAGCGAGCAATCGGAACCCTGTTGAATTGAATCAACAATGTTGTTGATGTTTCTGCAAACCATCTGGAAGAACACGTCCATGACGTCCAAAGACCCACAACTAAATACTATGCAAGAATATTTTGACCCTACAAAACACTTGAAGTGTCGGATAAAGAAAATCAACCAGCCACCGTGGCTAAGTGGTTAGCGTCGCGAGCTCCCGGCTAGCAGGTCGTTGGTTCGATTCCCATCAGTCTGGTAGGAGGATTTTCTACCACAACCAGCTCCTACCCAGATCTGAGATTGCTTAATTGGGAAGACTGGGACCATACAGTCGCGTTTCATCCACTTAATGGATACGTCTCTGACAGTGTTGCTCAAACTTCCTGACCAAAACTGCAGGTGTCTGTATTTCTCAGGCCTGGTTGGCGCCAGGATGTATCATGAAAATAAGCATAGACTACAGCCCTGTCATGCAGTCTCAGACCGGAATGGAAATCCATAGCATCATCTTCATCATCCTCATTGATCAGCATCATAAAGGTCTCAACTTCTGTGGCCCTTCATGCCCTGTTCTCATGGTGATCTCTGTTTCAATGTCCTCGCCACGTCTGTGGCCTTGTTTTGATTCCGACGGGTCACAGGTATTGGCGAATCCATGGCGACTGTCGTTAGATGAACGTGCCGGCGCCCTCCAGAGGGATAGCTCACCCACGCTTCGCTCCACGACTAAGTATATACTGTCGTCCTTAGGGCCCTTAGTAGGTGGTGTCTGCATATGTTGGATCAGAACAGGAGCCACTGGGCACCACCGAAGTGACTCGGCAGCAGTTCAGCGCCTCTGGTTGGTTGCCACTTGACGGCTTCATATTGATTGTTTCCCTGTGGATTGCCGGGCAGGGCTGCGTGTGTGTCGGAATGAGCAGTGTGAGTGCAATGCCACTGAAGTGGCATAGAAGATGGGCGAAGAGGAGGAAAAAAGAGTAAATAAAAGCTCGCCACCACTCTCCTTGTATTCTGTTGCCTTCCCCGAGTTGCTTCTTGCTGCTCCTTGTTTTCCACGGTCGTTGATGCTCGAGTGCCTTGCCCCTGTTGACAAAACATTGACATTTTCTGTGAACTTTGACTATTCTGTGCAAATGATTTGACTCGCTAAAATTCAGAAAAAATGATTCTGACTTTACAAAGTGTCTGTGTTCTGTTATCTTGCAATCTAACAATATTTATGTGAATACGATATGTTACATGAACAACATAAAAGCTTTCAACAATCTTCCATTAGAAAACATTGTCCACCATCCCTTTACGCTCCATTTTAGGCTTCACATAGCTCAAGACTGGTCGACCAATATTCAGTGGAGGGACATTTAGCAACGCGTGTGGTATGTCAGTAACTTAATTAAAATAATCAAGATGATCAACGTTTCTCGTTCTCAGCCTCACGTATGTGAGTGAGTGCGCGTGCGTGTGTGTGTGTGCGCGTGCGCGTCGTGTGTGTGTGTGTGTGTATGTGCGCGTGTGTGTGCGCGCGTGCGTGTGAGCGCGCGTGTGTGTATGTGTGCGTGTGTATGTATGCAATACAGTGTGTTTAGGCGAGAGGACAGTAGGCATTCGTTTTCAGTTCATGCTGTGAGGAAAAAGCTCATTTTTCATTAGAGAGAGAGAGAGAGAGAGAGAGAGAGAGAGAGAGAGAGAGAGAGAGAGAGAGGTGGACAGACAGCGTCGTTTAAATGAGTGCAGGGGGTTTGTTACATGTCATCTCACCAGTTAGCTGTTCCCAGATGAAGTCTTCCTTATATAGCGAAAAAGAAAAGTTCCACAAGGAAGACATGAGAAAAGCCAAGAAGCGAGGCAACAGGCATACGACCCCTCCCCCCTCCACAGATCTCTAGCCCTCCCCCACCCTGCGGCTTTCCCCTCAGATCCCCCCTCTCCCTCCCTCTCACACCTAACGCACGGATAATGCAATAACTTTTCCCCCTCCCCTGTCTCTCCTCTCCTTCAAAAAACATTCTGTGTGTGTACATAGATAACTTGCATTTTCTTCGAGATTTACACTCTGACCTGCGTAGGGAGGGCTTCCTTTCAAACCCATCGAACATTACACTTTTTTCTCAAACATGAGTTGCAGAGGGATGCCCGTGTCCATCTTGTTTGCAAATACTGATGCACATTAACAATTATTTCCGATTCTAAATTCTCTTTCAAAAATGTGCTGCAAAGAAATTGCAGACCGAG
This sequence comes from Conus betulinus, assembly GCA_016801955.1. Classification (NCBI taxonomy): domain Eukaryota; kingdom Metazoa; phylum Mollusca; class Gastropoda; order Neogastropoda; family Conidae; genus Conus; species Conus betulinus. Next base: position 92,483 of record JADBJO010007080.1, read on the forward strand.
TCTTTTTGTAAATACTGACACACACATTGCCTACCAATAACAAATGATTAATATTTTTTTTTATCAACAACCATTCAGTTTTGCCGAATCTTCAATCCCAAACAATATGTCCATTGCTGATAACTTGATGAGAACGTTAGTTTCAAACAAGAGTTTTTGTTCAATGCACTTCCAAAACCTCAGAACAGGGCAGACATAAAAGAAATGTTCAATGTAGTCAATAGTGTCCCTACTATAAGAACGTTTGTTGCTGTTGATTACTTTCATTTTATTTAGAAGGATGTTTGCAGAGTAGACTTTATGTACTATTTTCCAGTGTAGGACTCTCAGCCTGGTCTCTTTTGTACAGACTATATGCCCTGGACCATCACTTTGTCAGTGACAAAATAAAAATTTCTAAACCAGAAGTAATAAGCATTTGTACATATAGGCTGCTTGTGTTTTGATAGCATTTGTCCAATCTTGTCCGGTTTTGTCTTAAGGGCTGCGTCACATTTCTGTGAATCCGAATCAGTTCCTACTTCTCCCCTTTCTATCCACTGAAGCCAAGCTCATGCGATTGCATTGCTAATTGCATAGTATTCCATAAAAATGTTTGGCCTATTGTGACCGTTTTGATCTCGTATTTCTTGCAGGGATAGCGCTCTATTTTCAGTTGGGTGAATAACATTCCTTACCTGTTCAATCTTTTTCTGTTTCCAGGATTTGAAAAATAGTACTTTGTTTTTATACATTATCAGACGGTTGTTAAATAAAAGTTGCAACCGAAAGTTCGAACCATTTACATCCGATGGATCCTTAAAAGATTTGCTATCCAAGTACGTTTTTCAAAACATATTTCTAGAAGTCGTTCTTTACCAAATTCAAGTCTATAAGGTCTTTCGCTCTGTAACTTAAGTGTGAGAACTTTTCGGTAACAATTTGATCAAAATGCCAGTTGGGTATTAAACTCCACATCTTGTCGTCACTCGCTCCAAATAGTTTTCCAGCCCACTATAAGTAAAAAAAACAGCTTTGAAGTTGCGTCATGTTAATCATGTTCAGACTGCCATCTTCAACTCTTGCCTCCATGACTTTCCTTTTTTTCAAAGCTTTTCTGTTGCCGTCTCTTTTGTGCCATAGGAATTTGTATATCATTGCATTTATCTTATTCAAAATTAAACTAGGAAGACCAACAGACTGTATTACGTATGTTAGTTGGCTTACAAGAATGTTTTGATCACCACAACTTTACCTTGAATACTCAAGTCACGCTTACTACATTCCTTTATTAGCTTGTTCACTCTATCAACTCTACCAGTCCAGTTATCTTTTATTTCTCTAGCTATTTACCGTTTTCGAACTGTACACCTAATATTTTGATTTTATCTACTACATCGAAAGGAAGGTTTGGGGATTACCATTTGGAGTGCTGTTGTCTTCTGTGCATTAAGTCTGAGGCCAGAAAATCTTTCAAAAGAAGTCAAAATATTGAACGAACTATTCACATCATCTTCATCTCTGAGAAAAAGAGTCCTATCATCAGCCATTTGCTTTATTTTCAAGTGCCTAGTTACCCCAATATTTGATGGTGGAGTTCTGATCCCAACGATGGGACTATTTCGATCACCACCAGTAATTCTACAGCTAACAAAAGGCTAATGGAGAGAAAAGGCATCCTTGTCCAATTCCACACAATACGTCCAATGGCTCAGAAATCCATCCACCGTGGTTTACTGAGCTTATGGTATCTTTCTCTAGAATCGAAACCCATATTTGAAAATCTGGTCCGAAACCAGGACACTCTTCCTTTGCGAACTGTGACCCTATGCACGTTGAAAATACACATCGGGATGCAAATTCTGTTTTTATATCGGTCTCCAAGACGCATCTAAGATCTGGGCATCTAATGATTCTCTTGGGCGTTCTCAACTATTTATGGGTAGTCACCCAGGTCTCTCTACCAGTTCTATGGCACTGGGTAGTCACCCAGGTCTCTCTACCAGTTCTATGGCACTCAGCAGCTGTTCCCACAAGCCCTGTTATGGGAAGACACCAACACCTATCACAATAAGACAGAAAACCAATAACAGAAGTCCATAGCTGTAAGAAACGAGGACACTAAAACCTTTGAAAGGAAGATGCTATATTATAGAGCGAAAACACTACAACTTTCAAAAAAGGGAAACTTAACTGCCTAAAACGACTACACTAGCCACTTGAAAAGAACACTTAATCCTGTGAAAGAATACTAAAGGAAAGGATAGCAAATGCTATCACAGAGTGTCGAGAATACGTGCACTAATTGAAAGCTGACCACCAGCTCTCTTACACTAATTGAAAGGTGACCACCTGCTCACTTAAGAGTAGGAAATTAAAATTTGTCTTGTAATCTTTGTCCTTGTTTTTGGTGGAATCATCAAAAATTAATTTGGCAGACTCGCTAAGAATTATGTGAAATCTGAAAGCTATGAAAGGATTCACACACTAACTGATTACCATGTCAGCTTTCTGTGGATAAAGGACACTCAGATCAGGAGTACCAGGTGCGCACTAGGGAATATTCAGGAAGAGGATCAAAGACTTCAAAAGCTCTGCAGCCCGAACCAAAATGATCTGAAAGCATGCGTCCATGCTCCAGATCCTTGATTCTCAAGACCTGCTCCACAGCCCGAGTCAGCCTTTCCAGGAAACCTTCCCTCTGGTACTCCCCGTTTTGCGTCCTTGTTCCCCAGAACACCGACACTGGAAACTGTCTTATCGTCATGGTCGTATGAAAAATGAGTGTGGATTGTAAAGTGCTTAGAGCAGGGCATCTTTCCGCTATATAAGCATTCATAATAATCATAATGAAAATAGACACCGAATCCTAGAAAAGAAGACTCTAAGCCCAAGAGAAAAGCCCTAAGAATCTCTGAATGAAGGATTCACTGAAGCCAGGAAAGAATAAGACCTACGAATGACGGAAGCACTATATCTACATAAAGAGGACATTAAACCTATGTATGAAGGAGGCACCGAACCTGGAAAAAAAGGATGATGAACCTGTGAACGAAGAGACCCCGAATTCCTAGGGAAAGACAAAAAAATGCCAAACCGTCTGAAAACTATAATAATGTTGTTTATAGCCCAGCCAGTCGTAAAGGGCAATGTCAGGGCTGTCACTGTGTTGAAGACATCCACATAACCCTTTGAAATACATCTAAAAACAGCAGAAATTTTGTTAAAACATTTGTTTGTGTGAATTTTAGATCATATGAAAAATGTCGATCTCTTAAAAAAAAATTTAAAGATCACATCAGGTGGAACATCTTTTAACAAGGTTTTCATGGAGTCTGTAAAATGCTTATGTCTCAAACCATACAAATTCAAACTTTCTAAAGTAATGTTTCACTGGGAATGGTACATGACATAGAATGGACCATGGAGCTTCTTCACTCTTTAAAAGAAACGATCGAGTCACAAAAGGAGGGCCAACTCGCAGTCAGCTTAGAACTGTTTCTCCTTTGCGACCACCAGAGGTAGATGAGAGGAACACTGGTTTGGTCGGATCTGGAAAAGTTTATTATATGTCTGTGTACTCCAGTCCTCCTGCCAGGTCTCTGATATAACCATTAACCTTCGGTTTCAAATCCGAGTAGGGGATAGATATGCTGGGCAGTTTCTTCGTTGTGGTATTCCTGGCAAACGATCAGCCTTTTTATTTCACCGAATGCCAACATGACCAGGAACCTAAGCTGGAACATTGTTGTGACCTTCCACTTTCTAAGAGGTAAAAAGTTTTAAAGAGTTTAAAAGTTCAGGATGATGGAGGTAAAGGCCAGCTTCGGCCTTCAAAGCTGACTGCGAATCAGACAAAATCAGAAAGTCTTTGTTTATAGACAGAGATTATCTTCAGCGCTAGAACCAAAGCCGTTAGTTTTTTACCAGAGTAAACAGAACTATCTGACAGAATATGCTTAGATGATATGTAAAAAGGAAAAGTTGGGCAATAGGCTACACAAACTACTCCACAATCTGACTTCGAACCATCAGTAAACATTGTTTGAAAGGATGGGAATTTTGTATAGAGACTGGCAAACAATGCCTTGATTGCCTGATGATTGGTGGATTTTTTCCGAAAAGCAGCAAGAACAAAGCGTGCTTCTGATGTGAAAAAGGTCCATGGAGGCTTTTCTGGAAATTCTGGGAAGTCGGACACAACTCCTAGGTCAAGACCTGCATTCTGCACATGGGCTGCATACGAAGTCCAAACTTAGGAATGCAGATTGGATTTTCTTCAATGTTACTTTGAAAATGAGGAACAAAAAACCCAGTCACAAAACAGGGTTTTCTGGTTCAGAGAACAATCTGAGATAGTGATTTAAGGATAGTGTCAGCCTGCGGTTGGATAGTGTGGGTTCACCTGCCTCTGCGTACAGGCTGCACACAGGGGTGGTGCGGAATGCTCCAAGACAAAGACGAAGCCCTTGATGGTGAACAGGGTCCAAGAGTTTCGGATAAGAGGGTCTTGCAGAGCCGTACACAGCACATCCATAGTCCAGTTTAGAAGGGACCAAGGCTCTGTAAATGTGCAGCAAATTTTTCTATCAGCATCCCAGTCAGTTTATGCTACAACCCGCAGAATGTTTAAAGCTTTCTGTCAAGTTTTTAAATGTTTATCGTGACTAAGGAAGTTTAGGGTTCGATCGAAAATAACTCCCAGAAAATTTGGCCGCCTTTACAGGTAGAATGGGGAAATTTCCCTTTTTGGATTTCAGTATCCTCAAAGAGCTGTTCAAGATTATTAAAATGAATGCGCTAGATCCTAGTAGCAGAAAAGATAAAGCATTTTTTTCTGCCCACAGATGCATTTTATTTACACATAGCTGGAGCCTGCGCAGAACACTTGGAAACAAGCTTCCAGTTGCACAGAGAGCAAAATCATCTTCAAACAGCGAGCAATCGGAACCCTGTTGAATTGAATCAACAATGTTGTTGATGTTTCTGCAAACCATCTGGAAGAACACATCCATGACGTCCAAAGAACCACGAACTAAATACTATGCAAGAATATTTTGACCCTACAAAACACTTGAAGTGTCGGATAAAGAAAATCAACCAGCCACCGTGGCTAAGTGGTTAGCGTCGCGAGCTCCCGGCTGGCGGGTCGTTGGTTCGATTCCCATCAGTCTGGTAGGATTTTTCTATTGCAACCGGCTCCTACCCAAGAACTGAGATTGCTTAATTGGGAAGACTGGGACCATACAGTCGCGTTTCATCCACTTATGGATACGTCTCTGACAGTGTTGCTCAAACTTCCTGACCAAAACTGCAGGTGTCTGTATTTCTCAGGCCTGGTTGGCGCCAGGATGTATCATGAAAATAAGCATAGACTACAGCCCTGTCATGCAGTCTCAGACTGGAATGGAAATCCATAGCATCATCTTCATCATCCTCATTGATCAGCATCTAAGGGTCTCAACTTCTGTGGCCCTTCATGCCCTGTTCTTATGGTGATCTCAGTTTCAATGTCCTCTCCACGTCTGTGGCCTTGTTTGGATTCCGACAGGGTCACAGGTATCGGCGAATCCGTGGCGACTGTCGTTAGACGAACGTGCCAGCGCCCTCTGGAGGGATAGCTCACCCACGCTTCGCTCCACGACTAAGCATATATTGTCGTCCTTAGGGGTACTTAGTAGGTGGTGTCTGCATATGTTGGATCAGAACAGGAGCCACTGAACACCACCGGAGTGACTCGGCAGCAGTTCAGCGCCTCTGGTTGGTTGCCACTTGACGGCTTCATATGATTGTTCCCTGTGGATTGCCGGGCAGGGCTGCGTGTGTGTCGGAATGAGCAGTGTGAGTGCAATGCCACTGAAGTGGCACAGAAGATGGGCAAAGAGGAAAAAAAAGAGTAAATAAAAGCTCGCCACCACTCTCCTTGTATTCTGTTGCTTCCCCCCCCCCCCCCCCCCAGTTGCTTCTTGCTGCTGCTCCTCGTCTTCCACGGTCGTTGATGCACGAGTGCCTTGCCCCTGTTGACAAAACATCGACATTTTCTGTGAACTTTGACTATTCTGCGGAAATGATTCCGACTCACTCACTAAAATTCAGCAAAATGCTTCTGATTTTACAAAGTGTATGCGTTCTGTTATCTTGCAATCTAACAATATTCATGTGAATACGATATGTTATATGAACAACATAAAAGCTTTCAACAGTCTTCCATTAGAAAACATTGTCCAGTATCCTTTTACGCTCCATTTTAGGCTTCACATAGCTTAAGTCTGGTAGATTGATATTCGGTGGAGGAACATTTAGCAACGCGTGGTATGTCAGCAACTTCATTAAAATAATCAAGATTGTTCTCGTTTCTCAGCCTCACGTACGTGTGTGCGTGTGTGTGTGTGTGTATGTTGTGCGCGCGCAAGCGCGTGTGTGTGCGCGCACGTGTGTGTGTGTGTGTGTACGTGCGTGTGCGCGCGTTTATGTGCGTGTAGCGAGTGTGTTATGTATATAATACAGAGCGTTTAGGTGAGAGGATAGTATGCATTCGTGTTCAGTTCATGCTGTGAGGAAAAAGCTCATTTTGAAAGAGAGAGAGAGAGAGAGAGAGAGAGAGAGAGAGAGAGAGAGAGAGAGAGAGACAGGCAGACCCGTCGGGCGGACAGAGACGGCGTCGTTTAAATGAATTTAGGGGGTTTGTTACATGTCATCTCACCAGTTGGCTGTTCCCCGATGAAGCCAACCTTATAGCGAAAAGAAAAGGTCCACAAGGAAGACATGAGGAAAGCCAAGAAGCGAGACAACAGGCATACACACCCCTCCCCCTCTTCCACCCTGCGGCTTTCTCCGCAGATCCCCCCTCTGCCTCCCTCTCACACCTAACGCACTAATGCAATAACTTCTCCCCGTCCCCTGTCTCTCTCCCCCTCCTCCATAAAACATTCTGTATGTACATAAATAACTTACATTTTCTTTGAGGTTTACACTCTCACCTGCTTTGGAGGACTTCTTTTCAAACCCCATCGAACATTACACTCTTTCTCAAAAAGAGTTGCAGAGGGATACCGTGTCTGTCCATTTGCAAATACTGATGCACGTTAGCAATTATTTCTGAATCTGTATTCTCTTTCAAAAATGTGCTTCAAAGACATTGCAGACCGAGTCTTTTTGTAAATACTGACGTACATATTGCCTACCAGTAACAAATGATTAATATATTATTAGCCATCATTCAGTTTTGCAGAATCTTCGATCCCAAATAATATGTTTATTGCTGATAAGTTGATGAGAACGTTAGTTTCAAACAATATTTTTGTTCAAGGCACTTCCAAAACCTCAGCACAACAGGGTAGTCAATAGTGTCCCTACAATAAGAACGTTTGTTGCTGTCGGTTACTTTTCATTTTTATTTAGGATGTTTTAGGGTAGATTTTATGCACTATTTTCCAATATTTTCCAGCCTGGTCTCTTTTGTACAGACTATATGCCCTGGACCATCACTTTGTCAATGACAAAATAAAAATTTCTAAACCAGAAGTAATAAGCATTTGTACATATAGGCTGCTTGTGTTTTGATAGCATTTGTCCAATCTTGTCCGGTTTTGTCTTAAGGGCTGCGTCACATTTCTGTGAATCCAAATCAGTTCCTGCTTCTCCCCTTTCTATCCACTGAAGCCAAGCTCTTCGGATTGCATTGCTAAGTGCATAGTATTCCATAAAAATGTTTGGCCTATTGTGACCGATTTGATCTTGTATTTCTTGCAAGGATAACACTATTTTCAGTTGGGTGAATAACATTCCTTACCTGTTCAATCCCTTTCTGTTTCCAGGATTTAAAAAATAGTACTTTGGTTTTATACATTATCAGACGGTTGTTAAAAGTTGCGACTGAAAGTTCGAACCGTATATATCCGATAGATCCTTCAAAGGCTTGCTATGCAAGTACGTTTTTAAAACATATTTCCAGAAGTCGTTATTTACCAAATTCAAGTCTGTAAGGTCTTTCGCTCTGTAATTTAAGTGTGAGAACTTTTTGGTAACAATTTGATCTACAGCCAATTGGGTATTAAACTCCGCTTCTTGTCATCACTCGCTCCAAATAGTTTTCCAGCCCACTGCAAGTAAAAACAGCTTGAAGTTGCGTCACGTTAATCTTGTTCAGACCGCCATCTTCAACACTTGCCTGCATGACTTTCCTTTTCACTTTTTTTTTCAAAAGCTTTTCTGCCGCCGCGTCTTTTGTGCCATAGGAATTTGTATATCATTGCACTTATCTTATTCAAAATTAAACTAGGGAGACCAACAGACTGCATGACGTATGTTAGTTGGCTTACAAGGAATGTTTTGATCACAACATTACCTTGAATACTCAAGTCACGCTTACTACATTCCTTTATTAGCTTGTTCACTCTATCAACTCTACCAGTCCAGTTACCTTTTATGTCTCTAGCCATTTTACCGTTTTCGAAATGTACATCTAACATTTTGATTTTATCTACTACATCGAAAGGAAGGTTTTGAGATTACCGATTTGTGTACCCATTTTGAGTGCTGTTGTCTGCTGTGCATTAAGTTTGAGGCCAGAAAATCTTTCAAAAGTAGTCAAAATATTGAACGAACTATTCACATCTTCATCTCTGAGAAAAAGAATCCTATCATCAGCCATTTGCTTTATTTTCAAGTGCCTAGTTACCCTAATATTTGATGGTGGAGTTCTGATCCCAACGATGGGACTATTTCGATCACCACCAGTAATTCTACAGCTAACACGAAGGCTAATGGAGACAAAGGGCATCCTTGTCCGATTCCACACAATACGTCCAATGGCTCAGAAATCCATCACCATGGTTTACTGAGCTTACGGTATCTTTCTCTAGAATCGAAACCGATCTCTTTGAAAATCTGGTCCGAAACCAGGACACTCTTCCTTTGCGAACTGTGACCCTATGCACGTTGAAAATACACATCGGGATGCAAGTGCCGTTTTTATCTCGGTCTCTAAGACGCATCTAAGATCTGGGCATCTAATGACTCCCTTGGACGTACTCAACTGTTTATGGAGAGTCACGCAGGTCTCTCTACCAGTTCTATGGCACTCAGCAGCTGTATCCACAAGCCCTATAGGGGAAGGCGCCAAAACCTGTCAAAATAAGACAGTAAACCGATAATAGAAGTCCATAGCTGTAAGAAACGAGAACACTAAAACCTTTGAAAGGAAGATGCTATGTCTATAGAGCGAAAACACTACAACTTTTAAAAAGGGGAAACTTAACCCCTAAAACGACTACACTAGACACTTGAAAAGGACACTAAATCCTGTGAAAGAACACTAAAGCAAAGGATAGCAAATGCTATCACAGGAAGTCGAGAGTACTTGCATTAAATGAAAGGTGACCACCAGCTCCCTTAAGAGTAGGAATTAAATTTGTCTTGTAATCTTTGTCCTTGTTTTTGGCGGAATTATCAAAAATTAATCTGGCAGACTCGCTAAGAATTATGTGAAATCTGAAAGCTATGAAAGGATTCACATGCCAAGTAATTACCATGTCAGGGCTTTCTGTGAATAAAGGACACTCATATCAGGAGTACCAGGTGCACACTAGGGAATATTTCAGGAAGAGGATCAAAGACGTCTTCAAGAGCTCTGCAGCACGAACCAAAATGATCTGAAAGCATGCGTCCATGCACCAGACCCCTTGATTCACAAGACCTGCTTCACAGCTCGAGTCAGCCTTTCATGCCTTTCCAGGAAGCATTCCCTCTGGTACTCCCCGTTTTGTGTCCTTGTTCCCCAGAACACCGACACTGGAAACTGTCTTATCGTGATGGTCGTATGAAAAATGAGTGTGGATTGTAAAGCGCTTTGAGGTTGGTGTCTTTCCGTGGACAGGCGCTATATAAGCATTCATAATATGATAATGAAAATAGAAACCGAATTCCAGAAAAGAAGACTCTAAGCCAAAGAGAAAAGGGATATAAATCTCTGAATGAAGGAGACACTGAAGCCAGGAAAAGAATAAGACCTGCGAAAGAAGGAAACACTATACCTAGATAAAGATGACATTAAACCCTATATATGAAGAAGGCACCGAACCTGGAAAAAAAAGATGAACCTGTGAAAGAAGAGACCCCGCATTCCGAGAAGACAAAACAAAATGCCAAACCATGTGAAAGCTATGGTAATATTGCTTATAGCCCAGCCAGCCGCAAAGGCCATGTCAGGGCTGTCACTGCGCTGAAGACATCCACACAAACCTTTAGAACACACCTAAAAACACAACGGAAATTTGTTTAAAACATTTCTTCTGTGAAATCTTAGATCATATGAAAAATGTTGATCTCTTTAAAGATTTTTTAAAGATCACATCAGGTGGGTCATTTCTGAACAAGGTTTTCATGGAGTCTGTTGTAAAATGCTTATGGGCTTAAACCATACAAGTTCGAACACTCTAAAAGAATATGTTTTCACTGTGAATGGTTCATGACATGAATGGATCATGGAACTACTTCACGTTTTAAAAGAAATGAATAATTTGCAAGCGAATGGCCAGCGTGCAGCCGGCATAGAACTGTTTCTCCTTTGCGACCATTAGAGGGAGATGAGAGTAACACTTACGTTTGGTCGGACCTGGAAAAGCTTATTATACATCTGCGTATTTCAGTCCTCCTGCCAGGTCTCTGATATAACCGTTAACCTTCGTTTCAAACCTGAGTAGGGGATACTTATGCTGAGCAGTTTCTTCGTTGTGGTATTCCTGGCAAACGATCAGCCTTTTCATTCCCCCGAATGCCAACATGATCAGGAACCCAAGCCTGAACAATATTGTGACCTTCTGCTTTCTAAGAGGTAAAAAGTTTTAAAGAGTTTAAAAGTTCAGGATGATGGAGGTAACGGCCAGTTACGGCTTCCAAAGCCGACTGCAAATCAGAAAGTCCTTGTTTATAGACAGAGATTATCTTCAGCGTTAAAACCAAAGCCTTTGTTTCAGCAGGACTATCTGACGGAATATGCTTAGATGATATTTGAAAAGGAACAGTTGGGCAATAGGTTACACAAGCCACTCCATCATCAAACTTTGAACCATCACTAAACATTGTGTGAAAGGTTACGAATTTTGTATAGAGATCAGCAAACAATGCCTTGATTGCTTGATAATTGGTGGATTTTTTCCGAAAAACAGCATGATCAAAGCGTGTGTTTCTGATGTGAAAAAGGTCAATGGAGGCTTTTCTGGAAATTTGGAGAAGTCAGACACAACTCCTAGATCAAGACCTGCATTCTGTGCATGGGTGGCATACGAAGTCCAAACTTAGCAATACAGATTGGATTTTCTTCAAATTTGCTTTGAAAATGAGGATTATAAACACAGACACAAGCAAGATTTTCTGGTTCAGAGAACAATCTGAGATGATAGTAACTTAAGGATAGTGTCAGCCCGCAGTTGGATAATGATTCACATGCCTCTGCGTACAGGCTGTATAAAGGGTGGTGCGGAACGCTTCAAGACAAAGACGAAGCCCTTGATGGTGAACAGGGTCCAAGAGTTTCAGATAAGAGGTCGTGCAGAGCCGTACACATCACATCCATAGTCCGGTTTAGGACGGTGCAGCAAAGTTTTGTAATCAGCACCCCAGTCAGTTTATGCTACGACCCATAGAATGTTTAAAGCTTTCTGGCAAGAAGTTTTTAAATGCTTAATGTGACTAAGGAAGTTAAGCTTTTGATCGAAAATAATTTCCAGAAATTTGGCCGCCTTTACAGATGGAAGGGAAGATTTCCCTTTTTGGATTTCAGGATCAAGATTATGAAAACGAATGCACTGGATCCTAGTAGCAGAAAAGTTTAAGCCATTTTCTTCTGCCCACGCATGCGTTTTATTTACACTAAGCTGGAGCCTGCACTGAACACTTGGATATAAGCTTCCATTTGCACAGAGGGCAAAATCAGTCGGATCCCTTTTGAACTGAATCAAAATTGTTGTTGATTTTTAAGCAAACCATTAGAAAGAACAAGTCCATGACGTCCAAAGAACCACGAACTAAACACAATGCGATAAAATTTTGACCCAGCACAACACTTGAAGTGTCGGATAAAGAAAAAGTAACCAGCCGCCATGACCAAATGATAGCGTCACGAACTCCCGGCTGGGAGGTCATGGGTTCGATTCCCATCAGTCAGGTAGGATTTTTCAGCCCCAACCGGCTCCTACCAAAATCTGAGTTTGCTCCATTGGGAAGATTGGGATCACACAGTCGAGTTACATTCACTTAATGGATACGTCTCTAACAGTGTTGCTCAAACTTCCTGACCAACACTGCAGGTTTCTGCATTTCTCGGGCCTGGTTGGCGCCAGGATATATCATGAAATAAGCGAGTACAGCCCTGTCATGTAGTCTCAGACCGGAATGGAAATCTGTAGCAGCATCGTTATCATCCTCATTGATCAACATCATAAAAGTCTCAACTTCTGTGGCCCTTCATGCCCTGTTCTGATGGTGACCTCAGTTTCGATGTCCTCTCCACGTCTGTGGCCTTGTTTTGATTCCGACGTGGTCACAGGTATCGGCGAATCCATGGGGCCTGTCGTTAGACGAATGTGCCGGCGCCCTCTGGAGAGCTCTCTCACTCACGCCGGCTCAGCAACAAAGCAATATTTTCGTCTGTAGGGGGCTTAGAAGGTGGTGTCCTGCATATGTTTGATCAGAACAGGAGCCAATGAACACCACCAAAGTGACTCGGCAGCAGTGCAGTGCCTCCTCCAGTGGCTTGCCACTTGACGGCTTCATATTGATTGTTCCCTGTGGATTGCCGGGCAGGGCTGCGTGTGTGTCGGAATGAGCAGTGTGAGTGCAATGCCACTGAAGTGGCACAGAAGATGGGCAAAGAGAAAAAAAAGAGTAAATAAAAGCTCGCCACCACTCTCCTTGTATTCTGTTGCCTTCCCCAAGTTGCTTCTTGCTGTTCCTCCTGTTTCACGGCCGTTGATGCACGCGTGCCTTGCCCCTGTTGACAAAACATAGATTTTTTCTGTGAACTTTGACTATTCTGTGCAAATGATTTCTGACTCACTAAAACTCAGCAAAATGCTTCTGATTTTACAAGTATCTGCGTTATCTTATCTTGCAATCTGACAATATTTATGTTAATACAATATGTTATATGAACAAGATAAAAGCTTTCAACAATCTTTCCATTAGAAAACACTGTGCAGTATCCATTTACGCTCCATTTTAGGCTTCACACAGCTTGAGACAGAGATGGCTATGAACGAACTGGTCGGCCGATATTCGGTGGAGGAACATTTAGCAACGCAAGGTATGTCAGTAACTTCATTAAACTTAATAAAGATCAGCGTTTCTTAGCCTCTCACCTGTGTGTGTGTGTGTGTGTGTGCGTGCGTGTGTGTGTGTGTGTGTGTGTGCGTGTGCGTGCGTGCATGCGTGCGTGTCTGTGCGTGTGTACAGCGCGTGCGCCCGTGTGTGTGTGTGTGTGTGTGTGTGTGTGTGTGTGTGTGTGTGTGTGTGTGTGTGTTTGTGTGTGTAATACAGATTGTTCAGGCGAGTGGATAGTAGACATTCGTTTCCAGTTCAAGCTGTGAAAAAGGTCATTTTGAAAAATCTGTTTCAGTGGTATATTCATATATCTCTGCCAACATACCCATGGATACAAAATGAATCGTAAACAATGTTCGACATTCATCCGCCTCCAACCTTATCCCCCACTGCCTTTCCCCCTACTTCTCCAACCACAAGTCTTATTTGAGCACTGTTCTTGCGACTGTTCTCAGGATCTCAATATACTTCAGCCTCTTTCCCTTCTCCAGCTGTCTCTGATCGGTTTCAATGCGTCTGTGTTTCGTTGACTGAAAAACAGTGTGTGTATGTGAGGGGGGGGGGGTGCGCTTGCACTTGCATGTTTGTAGAGAGAAAGAGGGGGGAGTGTGTGTATGAGAGAGAGAGAGAGAGAGAGAGAGAGAGAGAGAGAGAGAGAGACAGAGAGAGAGAGAGAGAGAGAGAGAGAGAGAGAGAGAGAGAGACAGAACTAACCCTAGTGTTCAACACGGTCTTTCCTAACTCGCTACCAACTGCGACGGTTGCCCAAAACCGATGAACGCCAAAGGAGGACACACCGGGTCGACTGATGTAATGGTTCCAGACCAAATGCTGAACGAATCCGTTGCCGACAGTTGTGGCACATGTGTCACTGTTCAGCAGCCCTGAAATATACAGTACTTCTGTCACTGTTCAAACAGCCCGTAAACGTACAGTACTTCTGTCACTGTTCAAGCATTGGGATCGAATGAACGGTTGTTGATTTACAGACAATTAAACAGAGGATGGGTCGAAATCAAAGTTCGCAAAATCTGTTCAGTTCACAAAATCATTTCAATAGTGGGGTGTGGCCACCGCCATTGGCGAGACATTCCACGCAGCGACTCCTCATCGAGTTGACCAGTGTTCTGATGACCCTCTGAGGGATTCTCTGCCATTCCAGTTGCAGCATTTGGAAGAGATCCTGGCGGTCTCTGGGAGGTGGATGGTTCTCCTTCACACGTCCCCAACTCATCCCACATATGCTCGATGGGATTGAGGTCGGGGGACTATACGCCGGGAAGATCATCCTGTTGATGCCGGCCTGCACAATGAAGTTTTCGGCCACCCGGGCCCTATGTGGCCGAGCATTGTCGTCTTGGAAGACTGCCATGGGTCCTATCCGTTGCATGGTCGGAACAACGAAAGGCGCCAGGATTTCATCCCGATAGCGGATGCCTGTGAGGTTTCCATCAATATGGTAGAGTGGTGTCTTGTGGTGGAGGCTGAAGGCACCCCATACCATAACAGATCCTCCCCCAAAGGCCCTGGTCTGGCGAACAGCTGCATCAATGTAACGTTCACCAACACGCCTCCAAACTCTAGTTCGGCCGTCATTTGTGTTCAAGACTAAACCGCGACTCATCTGAAAAGAGGACCTGGGACCACTGTTGTTGGTTCCATCTCACATGACGATGGCAGAAAGCTCGGCGAGCCAGCCTATGGGCTGCTAGCAGTCGTGGTCGAACAGCTGGGCGACGTGATCTGAGGCCGAAGTGGTGAAGACGGTTTCGTATGGCTTGACGGCTGAGGATGGTGTTATTTGCCATACGAAGCTGCCTTTGGATGCTGGTGGAAGTGGTATCCCGCTGCAATAGGGCCTGCCTCTCGATGAAACGATCTTCTCTGGGAGTAGTCTGCCTAGGCCGACCTGACCGTGGCCTCTCTTCAACGCTGTTGGTCGCCCTAAAACGCTGATTCAGTCTAACAATAACTGAATGATGCACACCAAGTCGTCGCGCCACTTCAGCCTTTGCAATGCCATCTTGTATCCACGCAATCGCCCTGGTTTTGTCAAAGGTGCTAAGTTTTCTTCGTGGTGGCATGGTGAGAAAAGGGCTGACAGTAACCAACCCCGCGCTTAAACAGCCAAAAGAAGGGGCATAAAACTCACTTGAGAGACTGCTCTTGCACGGGAAAAAAGAATTTTTCATTTTACACATCTTGTGTCGCCAGCAAGCTTGAGCAAAACAGGCACAGTTAACGCAACTTTGCACTTTTTATCCCGCGCGGTAACGAGGTCACCAAGACCCCCGTGCGCACTACCAGTTGACACAGGCTGGATTACACACTGCTGTGTGAGATTCCATCATTGGTTGCCGCATAAAAAAAAAAAAACAATGTTTACTTCTGTCACTGTTCAGGCAGCCCTGAAACATACAGCACTCCTGTCACTGTTCAAACAGCCCTGAAACATACAGCACTCCTGTCACTGTTCAAACAGCCCTGAAACATACAGCACTCCTGTCACTGTTCAAGCAGCCCTGAAACATACAGTACTTCTGTCACTGTTCAAACAGCCCTGAGACATGCAGTACTTCTGTCACTGTTGAGACATGCAGTACTCCTGTCACTGTTCAAACAGCCCTGAGACATGCAGTACTCCTGTCACTGTTCAAACAGCCCTGAAACATGCAGTACTTCTGTCACTGTTCAAACAGCCCTGAGACATGCAGTACTCCTGTCACTGTTCAAACAGCCCTGAAACATACAGTACTCCTGTCAGTGTGCAAGCAGCCCTGAAACATTCAGTACTTCTGTCACTGTGCAAACAGCCCTGAAACATACAGTACTTCTGTCACTGTTCAAACAGCCCTGAAACAAACAGAACTCCTGCCACTGTCCAAGCAGCCCTGAAAAACATACAGTACTTCTGTCACTGTTCAACCAGCCCTGAAAACACAGTACTCCTGTCACTGTCCAAGCAGCCCTGAAACATACAGCACTCCTGTCACTGTTCAAGCAGCCCTGAAACATACAGTACTGCTCTGTCACTGTTCAAACAGCCATGAAACAAACAGAACTCCTGTCACTGCTCAATCAGCCCTGAAATATACAGTACTTCTGTCACTGTTCAAACAGCCATGAAACACAGTACTTCTGTCACTGTGCAAGCAGCCCTGAAACATACAGCACTCCTGTCACTGTTCAAGCAGCCCTGAAACATACAGTACTTCTGTCACTGTTCAAACAGCCCTGAAACACACAGTACTTCTGTCAGATCTGCAGTGGCGAACATACATATGCCCTTTCTTAAGAATGAAACCCAGCCAAGACTATAGAATGTTCTGAAAAAATCTTTTACCCGAAGAAATGGAATTGACAGCCGGAATGCAAAATTCAGATAATCTATACGTTTTATGTTTGCATACGGTTGGAGTTGTTGATTTGATTTCGATTTTGTTAATTATGTAATATCTAGCATGAGCTGGTCTCGAAAGTTATGTATTGGATACGCACAAGTCTATCATATCTCTCTCTCTTCGCCTCTAGCAGTTACGTTAAAGGAAAAAAAAAGCTAAAAAAAAATTTAAACCTTCTTGTATCCGACCTGTCTTCAAAGTGCAGCAGTCTGTCTCTCGGACGTACGGCTACGAGCTGGAGGGTCGAATCCCATCAGCGGCCTTTACTGGTGGAAGATGTCGGCCCTAGCAGGCTCCTGTCCAAAGTTGAGTGCTATGGGTTCAGATGGAATGTCCGAAACCACAGTCATGATTAATTTCACATGAAGAGAACAGAAGTAACCAGTGTGTTTTTTTTTCAGATCAAGCCTACCGAGTAATTCTGCATGCAGCTCTTCCTTCTAGGCTCGGTAAAGACTGGTAACTACTTTCAAACATCCCTGTGTTGGAGTCTAGGACCAGATTAATCTCAACGACACCCTCATGATTCTCATCATCTCTGATCATTACAAAGACCTATTTCAGCAAATTCTGCGACTTGCTGTTCTCGCTGAACTGCGATTCCCTCTCTACATACAGATCCTTAGTGGGCGAGTGCCCCAGTCATCGGAATGGGCAAGTTAATGGGGAGTTTGGCTGTACGGCTGGAGCGACATTCTGTATAAGACGCCTCGTTCATGCAGACCTGCTCCAGATTGTGTGAGCGTGGGTACGTGCGTGTGCAAGCGAGCGTGTTTGTATGTGTGCGCCCTGCGCGCGTGTTTTGTGTGTGTGTGCGCGCGCGTGTGCGTGTGCGTGCGTGCATACACATGTCGGTAGTGGAAGAAGATTCGAGGAGAAGGAGCAGGGGGGGGGGGGGGGGGGGGGTACGGGGGTGCGGAGAGGAAAGCATGTTGTTATCGGGGTTCCCTTACAATTTTGTCACCATTTTCCAAGAAAAGTCTGTTTTTTGAAATACAGAATGGCGACACTCTCCACAAAAAAAGAGAATAATGGAAGCTTGGAATCGGGCAATTTCCCCATTCTACACCCGTTCACATCTGTAAAATGTTTCTTGCACCGCTATTGAAACCGACCAATTTCAATGTTGCAAACTCATCCGCCCCTTATCACTTGATCCCTTTGAAAACGTAACCGTTCTCATATAAACTATTTAAGCTTACCATTGAAGGCGGTGTTGTGCCTGGTGCAGTCTGGTTTGAAGCCCTGGACGATTAGTCTCGGTCGCCGTCTCTCTGGCAGACCCATCCGATGAATTCGGCTGTCCTTTGGAGAACCCCAAGGCACCCACACAGCCACCGTACCTCTGGCCGGGTATTGTCTCACAGGTCAGCATGGGCTTGGGCAGTCCTGTAGGACATGCTGTGACGTCTATTCCACTCGCCCGAGCTGGCTAAAGGGCTAAGGACAATCTTCGAATTTCGGCCGATGTCCTGTTCAAGGACTGTAAATGGCGATCTGATCACTTCAAACAAAAATGTAGGGAATCCCTGGCCTCATGCATCCCCTGGGGAAAGATTCTGCGAGAGTTTCTAGTACTGCCGCATTGAACACAGTGACAGTCTTAGTAATAACCAGACCCTAGATTTGCATGCCCTTGGCAGGGATGGTAACTGTCCTGGAGGACGTAGTACAATGGTCCTCAGGCAGACTGGTTCTAATTCCCGGAGAGTGATCCCCCTTAATCATCTAGCAGAACAATCTGACGAAGGACAAATCGCTCAACCGTGAGAATGAGGACGTGAAATCCTATGATGACGAGACTAAAGCCTAGGAGGAAAGTTCATGAACACTGTGCGTGGAATAAACATCATCACAAACCCGCTAAGACTGGGAAGAACAGTCTACGCCCTGTGAATGAAGCAGATGCCCTAAACAAAACAACACGGAAATCAACGTTAGGAAAGAAGACTCCGTCCTTCTGAAAGATTACTAAAATAAGCTATACGACAGGTGGACATTAAAACCAACGAAATTGGAAGATAAAGATTATAACAAAAAGGAGTGTAAACCTATAGAGGAAAGATGCTAAAACTTTCTTAAAGAGGGAAAAAAAACAAATTGTGAACATGTAACCTTAACAAGGACACTGAACCACATAGGAGGACCCTAAACCTTGTAAAAAGAGGAAACTAAGCCCCGAGAAAATACCATATGAAAGGGCACCAAAACCTCTGGAAAGATGACGCTATACCCTACAAAAATATGAAACTACAATGTAAGAAAAGCGTAGCTAATTGCCATGAATGAAAGGACGAGACTAAGCCTTTGGGGAAAGAGAACAGTAAAGTCTGTGAAGAGAGGAAAGGCCATCCAGAAGGACAACACTCCCGACCCTATGAAAGAACATTAAACAAGAGCATATTCATGCCCATAAAGAAAAAACACTGAATACTATGTGAAAGACGACGCCAAATCATGTTAAAAAGGGGCAGCGGAACATATGAAAAGATCCATATGTTGACGCTGCCTCAGATGTTCTGTGTATTAAAGGACACTCGGATCAGGAGGTACCAGGTGCGCACTAGGGAATATTTCTGGAAGAGCTCTCGGACTTCAACACTTCCGCAGCCGAGTCTCAGATGATCTGCAAACATGCGTCCATGTTCCAGACCCCTGAAATAAGAGACCTGTTACGTAGCGGAGTTAACCATTCATGCTCTTCCAGACAATATTTCCTCTGGTACCCCCTGTTTTTTGTGTCCTTGTACCACACAGAACACTGACATAAACCATAACTATATAAAGCATATGAACGATCAACACTAAAAGCTAGAAAGACGCACAGAGCCCAGGGAGAGAAAATGCTAAATTTTGTGAACCAAGAAGACAAACCCTGACAAAGAGAACACTAAGCCCATTTCATGAAGGAGACAAACAACTGAAAAAAAGAGAAAAACACTGTGAAGGAGAAAACACTGAAACCTCAGGAAATTTAGGCAAACCATCTAAAAAGCACGCAGTGAACCTCTTCACAGGACCAGGTATTGAACTCTATTTAAAAACAAGATTCTAGGTCTAGTAAACAACAAAAAAATATGAACAGAAAACGGGGGGGGGGGGGTGGGGGGGGGGGGGTGGGGTCTGTATTAGAAACGTGAAGGAGAAGGAATAAAAGGGAAAAGGACTGAAGTACAAGACCAACTATCCTAGTGCCAGGCTGCATTCCTCGAGCTCACTCATCCTGGTCTCCGTTGTCCACGGCCGTTGGTGCGGTTCCTTTCCTTTCCCCTGTTGATGTAAACAAATATTTTTAACAAGTGAATTATATTGCAAAAACTTTTCAAATACAAACTTCACTAAACTAAATTGACTTTTAATGCGTGCGCGCTTCTTTTTCTTTTTACAACGAATAATTATGTATTTTACCAATCCGTATGCTCACTATGTCTACACTTGTAAAATAAAAAGATCGGAGTGCACGTGTGTCGGTAGTGTGGATGTGTTTGTGGGGAGATTGACTGATTAATCGTGTGTGTGTGTGTGTGTGTGTGTGTGTGTGTGTGTAATTTAATTTCACGTAAAGTTTATACGCACTCTTCTTTCATCAGTTTTAGCATCCCCCTTTCGCATGGTTTAGCATAATTTTCCATCATGCTCATTTCTGTATCTCTTACCTGCAATGAAAATCTCATTTCTGCACCGCTGCCGAAATCAATATAAGAATTTACTAACGATTTCCCCCTTTTTCTGTTCCTCTTGTTCCAGAATATGCGTTTGATGTCAGTTATGATCTGTTGGTTGAAAAAGGTGAGAATATTTTCCTCAGCATTGTTACTAAAGAACCGACAGTCGAGTTCACTGTAACAGACTAGTCACAGGATGGGGCAGGAAAAAGGTGGTAAGCTACGAAGAGGTGGTATAAGGAGAATGGCCGGATCACGGAGTGGGGAGGGAGAGTTGGAGATCCACTCTACAACGCATACAAATGGGAGAGATTAAGTTACAGGAATTCATTTGAAAAAAAAGCAAACAAAACCTACAAGCCCTGAAATCAAACAACTTATTATAATACATCTACCAACCTTGCAAAAGCAAAACTCACCAATTGAATACCAGCTTAAGAACTGCTTCAAAGTACAAAATTTGCACTTACATCATCGTCAGTTGCCTTTATAGCACTTGGGTGGTGGTGCTATGTCAATCCCTTCCTGAGAAGTGTATGTTCTTGGTGAGGATGGCAATTGTCCTGGAAGACGCAGCACAATGGTTCTCTGGTTGGCCGATACCAATTCTCAAAGAGAGGTCACTCTTTATGGCCTGCCGAAAGGAAAGCCTTAGATTAAATTCTGAAGAAGAATATGTCACTAAATCATGAGAAAGAAGAAAGTATATCATGAAAAGAAGACACCAAGGCCTTTAGGTCATAAACAGCAATATAAAGAGGGTACTAAAAGCCAGTGAAAGGCCTTTAATCTCAAGAAAGAATAATTAAATCCTGTGAATGAAGAACAAGACCAAACCCCCTTGACAAGTTACCTTGCCCCCAAGAAAAGCTTTGTCTCTACCACTTTGGAAGAAGATAACGCTTAATTATGCAAACGGGGAATGCTAAACCTGGTGGAAGAAGAGAGAAATAAACCGTATGTCAAATCGCTACAAGCTCTGTGGATGGAACACTTTACAGCATAAAACAGTACGATAACCCTACAAAAGCAGTCCATGAATCCCTAAAGAAAGGGACACCAACCATTGAGAGAAGAGGGCCTTATCGCACTTGGTGATGATGGCATCCATCTATCTTGAGGTAATGACGTTGCACTGTGGATCAGCCAGTTGTAGAGTTGCAATGGCTGAAGAGCTCCATCCTCGAGCGGCAGACTGCTACAGCTGCTGGTGGTGAAGCCATGGTGATAAATGTCTGGTGTCGACGCGATTCAATGCCGTCTGCTGTGCCTCCGTTCTTCCCTCTGGGCCTCTGCTCTGCTCTGCTTGTTTGATGCCGGCCTTGATAATGGACCGCCAGCTGATCCGATTTGAAGCTGCCGTCTCCATGTCTTCTGAGTCGAGGCTGCCTCCCTCAGGTCGCGCTTACACACATCCTTGTAGCGAAGGGCAGGCCGTCATGTGGGCCAGGGAACCTGCAGCCAGCTCGCCGTACTGCATATCCTTTGAGATGCGACCGTGGTACATGAAGCTGACGTAGCCAAGCCAGCACCAGCGTATCTGTGTCAGCATGGCGAACATACTAGGCATCCCTGCCTGGGCCAAGACGTCCTTGTTAGCGATGAGGTCCTGCCAAGTAATGCCCGTGAGTCTCTGAGGCAGCACAGGTGGAAGGTGTTCAGTCTGCGTTCTTGTCGAGAGTACAGGGTCTTCGCTTTCGTAGAGAAGAGTGCTCAGCACGCAGGCTTGGTGCACTTTCATCTTGGTGTTTGACGTTAACATGGCTGTCCCAGACTTTTCTAGACTGGCCATCGCTGTCACTGCCTTGCCGATCCGCACGTTCAGCTTGGGGTCCTGATAGAGGTTGATGGAGATGGTGGAGCCCAGATAAACCAATTCGTCGACCACTTCGAGGTTGTGATCGCCGATGGAACGGGGAGTGCTGCTGACGTTTTGACCCATGATGTTTGTTTTCTTAAAGCTAACAGTGAGGCCGAACTCGGTGCAGGCATCACTGAAGCGGGTGATGAGCCGTTGTGATGCTTCCTCGGTGTGGGCAGTAATGGCGATGTCGTCTGTGAAAAGCATCTCCCTGATGAGGACTTTCCGCACCTTCATCTTAAATTGGAGGCGTGCCAGGTTGATGAGGCTTCCATCACTCCTAATATGGAGGAAGATGCCGTCGTCAGACTGTCGGAAGGCGTAGCGCAGCAGCATGGTTAAGAAGACGCCGAAGAGTGTCGGAGCGAGCATGCACCCTTGTTTAACACTGCCTTTAACTGGGAAGCGGTCCGAAGTAGACAGTGCCATTCATGTTGTCATGGAAAGACGTGATCATCTTCAGGAGTTTGGGGAGGGGGGGGGGATCATCCAATCCGACGTAGTTGGGTGAAGATGCCTGACCTACCAACCAAGTCATATGCCTTGGTCAGACCGATGAAGGCGAAGAACAAGGGTCGTTTCTGCTCGCGGCACATCTCTTGCAGTTGCCTCAGGGAGAATATTGTGTCGATCGTCGACCTGGTAGCTGTGTGCCTTTGGGTACCACTCGTTCGGCGAGTAGATGCAGTCTGTTGAGGACGACACGGATGAGGGCTTTACCAACAACGCCAAGTAGGGAAATTCTCTGATAGTACAGACGCTGCAATTCCCTTTGTTCATGTGTAGCGTAATGATTTTTGCGTCGCGCATGTCCCGGGGCACTGTGGCTTCCTCCCAGCACTGCATGTCCCGGGGCACTGTGGCTTCCTCCCAGCACTACATGTCCCAGGGCACTGTGGCTTCCCCAGCACTACATGTCCCAGGCACTGTGGCTTCTTCCCAGCACATGTCCCAGGCACTGTGGCTTCCTCCCAGCACTACATGTCCCCGGGGCACTGTGGCTTCCTCCCAGCACTGCATGTCCCAGGCACTGTGGCTTCCTCCCAGCACTACATGTCCCGGGGCACTGTGGCTTCCTCCCAGCACTACATGTCCCCGGGCACTGTGGGCTTCCAGCACTGCATGTCCTGGGGCACTGTGGCTTCCTCCCAGCACTACATGTCCCGGGGGGCACTGTGGCTTCCTCCCAGCACATGTCCCAGGCACTGTGGCTTCCCCCCAGCACTACATGTCCCAGGCACTGTGGCTTCCTCCCAGCACTGCATGTCCCAGGCACTGTGGCTTCTTCCCAGCACTGCAGGAGAAGCTCATGGAGGCGACTTCAGGATAGAGCTCTCCTTGCCGGCTTCGACGACTTCTGGCGGAATGCCGTCGCTACCCAGAGCTTTACCACAGGCTGTCGAGTCAATGGCCTTGCCGAGCTCCTCCATGGTAGGCACCGGGTGGTGTTCTCGAAGGCTGTGTGGGTGATCCGAGTTCTCCCTGGAATAGAGCTCTTCGTAGCGCTTGCACCATGTCTTCATTTGTTTGCGGCAGTTGGTGATGACATCCCCCGACGTAGATTTTCGAGGAGTGATCTTGATGGCACTAGGGCCGAACGGTTTCTTCATGTCTTCGCACATGACGCGGATGTTGCCGCAGTCGGCGTTGATCTGGATGCCCTGGCAAAGGTTCAGCCAGTACTCACTAGCACATTTATGGACGATCCAATAGGCGTTGCTGCGAACTTTTCGGAGTGCGGCCAGCGTCTTCTTTGGGGACTCTCTCTTATGATGTAGGATTGCGGCTCGTTTGACAGCAATGGCAGGCTCCATCTCCACGATTCCTGCTTCGATCAAGTTTTCATTCTTCCTCACTCTCTTCCCATAGGTATCCGAGGCAGACTAGCGGGTGGCAACGCGGACGTGGTTCCACCGTGATGAAGTACTGTCTGTCGGGCAGTCCTCTTGGGCCTTGTCAATGATTCTGGCGTTCGTGCAGTTCGGGCACTGATGTCATACCTGTGTTGATTCTAAGACGTACCTTCTGCCTGGAGCTTATCACACTAAGTCCTGTAAACAGATGACACCAAACCATTTGAATGGATACTAAATCCGAGGGAAGTAGACACTCGATCCTTCAGAAGCTTTCACGAACTCACAGAATAAAGGACGTCAAGCTTTATGAAAGGACACTAAACCCTATGAAAACAGGACACCACATCGAAAGGAAAGAGAATGCTAACGCTTGTGAAATGACACAGAATCATATGAAAAAAAGACTAACCCCTCAAAACAACCATGAAAGAACGTCAAACTAGATGATGCAGAGTACTATGAACAGAGAACACCGTTTACTATTTGATGGACGACACCCCATGAAGAAAGACATTAATACCTATGGAAGAAACCATGTGTTGACTCGTGATTATCATGTCGGAATATCTGTGGATTTATGGACACTCGGATCAGGAGGTACCAGGCGCGCACTAGGAACATTTCAGGAGGACTAAAAAATTTCCTCAACAGCACTGCAGCCAGACCCAGTTTTATCTGAAAACACGCGTCCATGTTTCAAATCACTGAATAATATATACATGCTGCAAAGCTTTGAGTAGATCTTCCACGTCCTTCCAGAAAATATACTCCCTCTGGTACCCTGTGTGATGCATCCTTGTTCCATAGAAGAGACCGACATAAGAACCCAGAGCACACATGCTGGTCATATCAAAGACGGACTCTGTAGGAAGGACAATTCTAAACCTCGAAAAATAAGACACACGCACTTGTGAATGATGGGGACACTAACCTTGGGAAAGCACAAACACACACCTGTCAAATGAAGAAAATACTGAACACTTCGAAAGACGGGACACTAATTATGTAAACTGACTGACTGAATCCTGTGACTGAATAAGACACGGACTTCTTGGGGCGAGGGGTGGGGTGGGGTGGGAAGAGACGATTAAACCATAAAAAAGCCGTCAGCCCTCTTTAAAGAACTAGGTGATATGAACACTGCTTTGGACAATACGCTGGTGAAGCTTTGTGATCCGCTGAATTCACGTGTCCTGGTCGCCCTCTCCGCAGCCAGTGAAGCAGAAGTTCTTGCTCCTGTTGACAGATACGTTAGTAATTATTTTTAACACTCGACTGTTGTTATGCGGCAACCAATGATGGAATCTCACACAGCAGTGTGTAATCCAGCCTGTGTCAACTGGTAGTGCGCACGGGGGTCTTGTGACCTCGTTACCGCGCGGGATAAAAAGTGCAAAGTTGCGTTAACTGTGCCTGTTTTTGCATCAAGCTTGCTGGCGACACAGATGTGTAAAATGAAAAATTCTTTTTTCCCGTGCAAGAGCAGTCTCTCAAGTGAGTTTTATGCCCCTTCTTTTGGCTGTTTAAGCGCGGGGTTGGTTACTGTCAGCCCTTTTCTCACCATGCCACCACGAAGAAAACTTAGCACCTTTGACAAAACCAGGGCGATTGCGTGGATACAAGATGGCATTGCAAAGGCTGAAGTGGCGCGACGACTTGGTGTGCATCATTCAGTTATTGTTAGACTGAATCAGCGTTTTAGGGCGACCAACAGCGTTGAAGAGAGGCCACGGTCAGGTCGGCCTAGGCAGACTACTCCCAGAGAAGATCGTTTCATCGAGAGGCAGGCCCTATTGCAGCGGGATACCACTTCCACCAGCATCCAAAGGCAGCTTCGTATGGCAAATAACACCATCCTCAGCCGTCAAGCCATACGAAACCGTCTTCACCACTTCGGCCTCAGATCACGTCGCCCAGCTGTTCGACCACGACTGCTAGCAGCCCATAGGCTGGCTCGCCGAGCTTTCTGCCATCGTCATGTGAGATGGAACCAACAACAGTGTCCCAGGTCCTCTTTTCAGATGAGTCGCGGTTTAGTCTTGAACACAATGACGGCCGAACTAGAGTTTGGAGGCGTGTTGGTGAACGTTACATTGATGCAGCTGTTCGCCAGACCAGGGCCTTTGGGGGAGGATCTGTTATGGTATGGGGTGCCTTCAGCCTCCACCACAAGACACCACTCTACCATATTGATGGAAACCTCACAGGCATCCGCTATCGGGATGAATCCTGGCGCCTTTCGTTGTTCCGACCATGCAACGGATAGGACCCATGGCAGTCTTCCAAGACGACAATGCTCGGCCACATAGGGCCGGGTGGCCGAAAACTTCATTGTGCAGGCCGGCATCAACAGGATGATCTTCCCGGCGTATAGTCCCGACCTCAATCCCATCGAGCATATGTGGGATGAGTTGGGGAGACGTGTGAAGGAGAACCATCCACCTCCCAGAGACCGCCAGGATCTCTTCCAAATGCTGCAACTGGAATGGCAGAGAATCCCTCAGAGGGTCATCAGAACACTGGTCAACTCGATGAGGAGTCGCTGCGTGGAATGTCTCGCCAATGGCGGTGGCCACACCCACTATTGAAATGATTTTGTGAACTGAACAGATTTTGCGAACTTTGATTTCGACCCATCCTGTTTTAATTGTCTGTAAATCAACAACCGTTCATTCGATCCCAATGAAATTCAATGTACGTTGGAACAAGATAATGAATTAAATCTGTTCCCAATTTCAAAATCGTGGCTTTTATATTTTGGAAATTATGCGGGTACATGTAAACTGTGCTTAACACACTCTCCTCGGCAGATGATGTCAGTGACGGCAAGAGCATGGGGAACTGTAGCACTGTGACTGCCATGACACTCTCCAGGGGGAGAATGCTTGTGCAGATTTGCTCCATCACAAATGTGTGTGTGTGTGTGCGTGTGTGTGCGTGCGTGCGTGCGTGTGTGTGTGTGTGTGTGTGTGTGTGTGCGTGTGCGTGCGCGTGCGAGAGAGAGAGAGAGAGAGAGAGAGAGAGAGTGCGCATGTGAGTGTATGAGAGAACGTGTATGTGCACGTGCGAGTGTATGAGAGAGAGAGAGAGAGAGAGAGAGAGAGAGAGAGAGAGAGAGAGAGAGAGAGAGAGAGAGAGAATGTGTGAGCGCGCGCGTGCGGAAGCGCAGTGTGTGCGCGCGCACGGTGTGCGTGTGTGTGTATTCTAAAGAGAGAGGAAGGAGAGAGTGTGTGCGAGTGTGTGTGTGTGTGCGTATGTTGCTCATGCAGATGCGCGACTGGAGGAGGGAGCAGCAATGGGAAGGTGGTGGTGAGGAAGCATAGCATCACTGTCCTTACAACTTCTGTCAACTCT